>SZWC01017327.1:21974-56518 GCA_023375785.1 Penium margaritaceum
CCCTGCCCCTGTCCCTACCCCTGTCCCTGCCCCTGTCCCTGACCCTGCCCCTGTCCCTGCTGCATCTCCTCTATCCCCCTCTTCTGCCCCTGTCCCTGCTCCAGTTCTCCCAGCTGTCCCTGCCCCAGGTCCTGCCCCTGCACCTGCCCTTGTCCCTACCCCTGTCCCTGCCCCTGTCCCTATGGCATCACCCCCACCCCCTTCTGCCGCCCCTGTCCCTGCCCCTGTCCCTGCTACATCTCCTCTATCCCCCTCGACTGCCCCTGTCCCTGCTCCAGCTCCCCTGGTTGTTCCTGCCCCGGTTCCTGTCCCTGCCCCTGCCCCTGCTGCATCAACCCCATCCCCCTCTGCTGCTCCTGTCCCTGCAGATCTGGCTCCCCAGCCATCAGGTCTGGCTCCAGCACCAGCGCAATCGCCACAGACCGTTGCGCCAACACCGTGGCCAGCGTATGTCATGCCAACACCAGCACCAGCACCATCGCCAACATCAACGCCAGCACCAGCACCAGCACCATCGCCAGCAAATGCGGCACCAACACCAGCACCCTCAAATCTGACACCGACGCTAGCGCCGGTGCCAGAACCCATGCCAGTGGCCCCAGCACCAGCGCCGTCGCCACAGACCGTTGCGCCAACACCGTGGCCGGCATATGTCATGCCAAAACCAGCACCAGCACCATCGCCAACATCGACGCCAGCACCAGCACCAGCGCCATCACCAGGAAATGCGGCACCAACACCAGCGCCCTCAAATCTGACACCAACCCTAGCGCCGGTGCCAGCACCCGTGGCAGTGGCGCCAGCACCCTCTCTGGCCCCAACTCCCGAGGGTTCAGCACCAGCATCGTCAGCACCGTCACCCGGAGGTGTTGCGCCGACACCAGCCGCCATGTCGCCCACGGCAGCACCTTCTTCAGGGCCATCACCAGTCAACGCAGCACCAGCGGCAGCACCGCCACCGACCACTGTGGCGCCCGCACCCGCTGATGAGGGGTCGCCCGAGGCTGTTGCTCCAGCACCTGAAGGAGACTCACCCGAAGCCTCGACACCCTCTGCAGATGCACCCGAAGCCGGGGCCCCCGAAAGCGATCCACCTGAAGCTTCCACACCGGCAGCCGATTTACCTGAAACTCTGCCACCTGAGAGCGAGTCCTTACCTGTTGCTCCAGGTTTTGAGGCTCCCTCTGGAGCTCCTGCACCCTCGCCGGTGGAGCGTTGAGACCATCGACTGATCATGTCTGTGAAAGGGTGCCACGTACGCTTAGGTTGTGCTCATGCTTAGCTCATGCCCTGTGAGCTTACGTAATTGTGTTGTTGCATGGTTGTGGGAGAGATTGATCTTGTGGAAAAGTCTGTGGATGTTGGAGATCAGACGAAACTGACGTCATTCATCCAATTTCTAATCGGAGTGGTCATTATGTTGAGCATATTTGTTTAAAGGGCTCCACTGCCTTCTACATCCGCTTTGATATAATGAAGATTCCTGCGTCCTTCCCCTGCCTTGAAAGAAGAATTACCGTACTGATTTTGACTTCGGGGGTGTGACCATATACCCATCGATTTCCCGATAGATCCCCCATATCTATGTACCGCAGAATCTATGTTCCCATATCCAAATCTTGGATATGGGAGGGTCCGCCCTTCGGGAATGTGGATATGCGGGCTATTTCGCCCTTTTGACTTCCACTTGTTTCAATTCGCCTATCTGTGCCTTAGATTAATCTGTGCCATATGAGAGGGACACATCCAAAAATCTAACTAGGCACTTTTCTGTCCTCGCCCTTTTCTGTTACCGCGGAACGCCTTCCCAAAATCTAGAGTTCACAACAATTCCACAACCGCACAGAGGCTCCTTGCACCCTCGATGAGCTGTGGGTCAATTGACACAGCGCAAGCGATAGCAATCAAATGCTTCTTTGAGGAAGCGTACTTCTGACAATGTGAACCCTTGGGAGGAGATGGGAGACCTAAGGAGAGTCTTGAAGGTGGGACATGTGGAATTGTGCGAGGAAAGACATGGGCTATGGGTGAAAGTTAAGCAAGGAACTAGTCCAGATCAGCTGTTTGGGGCTGCAGCATGGTTGGAGTAGGCATGGCCCACACTCGTTGCTTTGCACTGCTGCCCCCTCTGGCTACTCTGAGACTTGTGAGAGGAAAACTGCGCGCTGAGGAGTTAGCGCCAAAAAGGCTGACAGAACTGAAAATGACTGATTAGCAACTGAGAATGAGAGCAACTGAGAGACCCCTCACAGAACTAGGCCTAGCTCAGCTCTGTAGAGCTTGTTACTCAGGTTACCAACCAATCAGGAAATTTCTATTTTCCTAGCAGGCTGAGTTTTCTCGGTGAGCCCTGCCAGACAGCCGACAACCCCAAACCCGGACGTCTTTCGTTTTTTTCCTGAAAATTGGACTATATCTAAATACCCACACTGCGAACGCAGTCATGCAGTCAGAATTATCCAGAAAAATACCATCAAGGAGTTATGGCTGCCGAAACCCAAGCAGCGTCTAGGCTAGAATGATCCCGGGGTCATTCTAGCCCAACAGATCGCAGTGCCGGGCACAACAGTGCCCGGATAACGTGAAACTCGGAACCTAAGCAGAACATGACGTTGCAACTGCAACCGTGTAGTCAGATTTGGCACAAGATGCGTGCAAGCAGAATCTGCTGAGGCAATGACCGCTAGCGGCGTGACTGCTGAGGAGGCCTGTCGATGGAGCTGAGCATGTCATGCGTCTGAGGGAAGAGGCTCTAGCAAAATACGTGCAGACCTCAGCGTGCGTCGGCTCCACTGGACGATGCTCCAGCAGCGTCATGTCTTGCCGTCAGTCATCTGCACGTTGATGTACACAAGCCGGGAGGACACAATAGAGCACAATGAGAGATGCGTGAAAACCAGGACTCCCCAATAACTTACAGGCGTAGTGCACATGGACGGGCAGCGAGCACATCGACGTAGCAGGCAAGACTCCCCCATGACAGGGAAAACGCGGGCAGGGGCAGAGAGAGCAACTCACGGATGCATACTGACCGCATTCACAACCTTCTTGAACGAGTCGCACTTCAGTGCCTTGGTGAAGAAGTCAGTCAACTGCCGTGCTGTCTCAACCCACACAATGCTTATGCCGCCGTCGTGCAACAATGAATGTACAAAGTGATACTGAACATTGATGTGCTTGGTGCGTGTGTGATGCACACCGTCATTGTCGACGATGGCCATGACACTCTCATTGTCACAGTGTAACGTGATGGAGGCAACAGACTAATGCAACTCGAACCAGACGACGCAACCACACGCTCTCACACGCGCCAGAACCAAGAGCCACATACTCAACCTCAGTCATGCTGCATGCAATGCAGTCTTACTTGCCACTTCGCCTAGACACAGTCGTGCAACCAACGAGAAAGATCCAGCAGGTGCGGCTCTTGCCGTCCGGGCCGCCAGCCCAGTCACTGTCAGTGTAGCCCACTTCAGACGGCTGTCGACGGTACATAAGGCCTCGTCGTGGAGTTGACGACACTACGCGGATTGCGGCCTCGGAATGGAGGTGACGTGGCTCCTGGGAGAACTGCGCCAGGAGGTTGACGGAAAACGCGATGTGTGGTCGCGTCGTCGTTGCCAGGAACATTAGTGATCCAATGACTCTCAGATACGTGGTCATGTCAACAGGATCCCCCACAACGGCTGGGTGAAGGCTCTTAAGCTTTGCATGACCATCAGGCGACATGGGTGAGGACGCGCTTGACACGAGGGATAGGGCCTCAATGAAGTGAGCGGACATGGTCTAGACGTAGGCGACCTGGTGGATGTGCAGGTCACCCTACGAGTGGTCATGCTCCAGATCCATGTCCAGGAACACTCGGGTAGGCCTGAGGTCCATCTGGTAGGCGGTGTGCATCAGGTCCTTGATGCATTGGATTGTGGCTGCGTCTGACGACCCAATGAGGAGGTCGTCGATGTAGACTAGGACAATGACGAAGGACTGGCCTCTCGGGCTGATGAACAGTGCGGTGTCTGCGGTGCTACGAAGCAGGCCGCCGCTGAGAAGCGTGCGACTGATCTCCTGGTTCCAACCGAGGCGACTGCTTCAGGCCATACAGGGCCTTCTGTAGTCGCCAGACTCAACCAGTGCTGTCGTCGAAGCCTGGGGGCTGCACCATGTAGAGTTCCTCGCCTTCTAGTGAGCCATGGAGAAAAGCGTTACTCACGTCCATCTAATGCAGCTCCCACCCGTGCTGGGCAACCGAACCGAACAACACCTGGCTAGCGGAGAACCGGCCGACCGGAGCAAAGATCTGGTCGTAGTCGACCCCAGGGACCTGAGCAAACCCCTTGGCTGTAAGACTGGCCTTGTACTTGTCTACGGATCCGTCGGGCTTCCACTTGCGCTGGAGGACCCACTTTGCGCCGATGGCCTTTCGGTCGGGGGGAAGGTCGAGTAGCTCGTAGACCTGATTCTATCGGATGGCGACAAGCTCTTCGGCATATGCAGCCTCCCGGTGTTCGACCTTGAGAAAAGCCCGAGCCTCATGTAGGGTGGCTGGGTCCTCCGGGCGTACCGTAGAGCGAATAGTGAGGGCGTGCGCATCCCGAGCCCAAGGTGGTATGCGTATGAGTGTGGCTGTGATGGCGTGTCGGTGCTCCTGATGGAGCATGGCGTAGCCCAGTGCCGAGCCCGGGTGGAGATCTGCAATGACAGCCAATGTGGCCAAGCCAAAGGCCTTGGTGCCAGGGTCACCACTCATGACTGTATGGGTGGGTCTGCCGGGAGGCGAGGAGCCTCGTGGGGCACTAGGGGGTCGTGGCGCAAGAGGGCGCAGGAAACCGGCCTGTGTGCTCACTGATGGCCTGGGTTGGAGGCTCTCGCCCGGGCAACCTGTGTAATGTGGCCGGGCGGGAGGCGGAAGAGAGGGAGCGGCTGCGAGCAAGTCGATCGGTCTCTCGTGCGTGTCCTTGAGTGGCGATTCCGCAGACGGTCCAACCGACCCAAACAGGGCCGTCGAACCCGCCCCGGAGGAGTCAGCTGACACGGATGGGGCTGTCGGCCTGGAGGGGCCAGTGGATGTGGACGGGGCGACTGACCCGAAGGGGCTAACAGACATAGACGGGGCTGTCGGCCCGGAGGGGCCGGCGGACGCAGACGAGGCGGCTGGCCCGGAGGCATCAGCAGACGCGGACGGGGCTATCGGACCGAAGGGGCCAGTGGACGCAGACGGGACGGCTGACCCAGAGGGGCTAGCAGACTCGGACGGGGTGGCCAGCCCGGAGGGGCTAGCGAGCACGGACGGGACGATCGGCCCGGAGGGGCCGGCGGATGCAGACGGTGCTGTCATCCCGGAGGGGCCTGCGGACGCAGGCTGGACTACCAACCTGGAGGAACCAGTGGGTATAGGCGATGTGTTGCCCGGAAGCGGCAGGATGGAGGACGGACTCACCACTCCCCAAGGTGTCGGGAGGGACGTGGAGGAGCCGGAGCGAACGAGGTTACCGGAAAACAACTCCTCAAAGAAAAGGGCATCCCGGGACTCGACGATGTAGTGCCAGGAGGGATCCCAAAAGCGCCAGGATTTTGACTGATGCGAGATGCCAAGGAAGGTGTAAGGACGTTCGCAGGGGACGAGCTTACTGCCCTGCTGCGAGACGGGCAACCACATGATGGCCACGCAGCCCCAGACGCGAGCCGGACAGAGGTCGGCTCGCTGGCCACACCAGTGCTGGTGCGGCATGGACTGGCGGGGAACGGGCCCGTATGGAATCCGGTTCCAGACCCACGTCATGTAGGCACATGGCCCCGAAGTAGAAACCATCAGAGAGACCGGATTCGACTTGCATAGTATGCACGGCGTCAGCCATGGTGCGGTTCCACCGCTCGGAGATGCCGTTCTGGGCGGGAACGTAAGGCACCAACGTCTCATGATGGATCCCGCGGGAGGCGAGGAAGGTTGTGGTCTTGCCCATGAACTCACCGTTGCCATCAGAGCGGAAGCGGAAAAGAGGACGGCCGCAGTCACGTTCCGCACCGACGAGCAAGTCTTGAATGGTGGGAGCGACATTGCTCTTCTACCGAAGGCAGAAGGTCCAGCTGTAGCGGGACAAGTCGTCAATGAGGGTGAGGAAATAGAGTCCGTGCTCCCCAACAGACTCCGTGGGAAGGGGAACCATGACATCAGAGTGGACCAAGCCTAGAGGGACGGATGCACGGGAGGCGGACAGTGGGTAAGTCGAGCCGTGCATCTTCCCCTGTGCGCATTCAATGCACTTAGTGGATCATGATAAGGGGAAGGAGGCGGTGTCAACGCCTGTGGCCAGCTGGGTGCTGAGCATGCTGTCGATGGCAGCCAAGTGGACGTGGCAGAGGCGGCGATGGAGAAGGAAGGTGTGCTATGGAGAGAGCGCGCTGGTGACAAACACGTGGCCGGTGCCGGCCGACGGGGAGGAAAGACGAGGGACGTGCCAGAGGTTGCCACAAGTGGTGGCGTGCAGGACGACACGGCCAGACGGACGCAACACCACAGTGCCAACACCACGCAAGTGCAAGACGTCCATGCTCATGCGGTCGAGGGCAGTGACGGACAGGAGGATGAGCTCAAGACCAGGGACGAAGAGGACATCAGTCACGAAGACGTCCCCAGCGGGACCACGGAAGCGAAAAACAACACCGTGGACAGGTAACACCTGGCCAGAATCCGTCCAAAAACCAGACACATCGACAACGGGACAAAGCACACTGAAGGCCTCACGCGAGGCCGTCATGTGATGCATGGCCCGGGAGTCAATGATCCAGGTATTGCAAGGATCCTAGACTAGTGTCGCCATATCGCTAACTGACACAAGGCACTAGACGAGTGACGCAGACACAGTGGACAAGGGCGCGAACTGAGACTACCATTCATCCAGCCATGTGACGTCATCACAAAGAGGAGCATGAGGGGAGGGCACGGGAGATGACGGGACAGACGAGGAAGCAGGATACGACCATAGCTCAGTTTATGTCATGTAGGGCAGGGCAAGGGAACAGGCGGTGACGCAACTCGCACTTCCCTTAGAAGGAGGGTAAGGCAGTCCGAGCTGGAGCGCGATTAACTGCTCCAACTGGTACTCATGTGTGGAGGGTCCAAGGGAGTAGACTAACTGTGGTGTGACGGTGCCTGAGCTCGGGAGGGAGGAGGGATGCACCGACGATTGAAGGATGGATGCCGACGGCTGTGGATGGTGTTGCTGCTGGGCCGGTGACGGCAGGGCAGGTGCAACAGTCGGAGGGGTGGAGTTGCTAGGTGGAGAAGACGCATCAGGGGCGGCGACAACCACGGCAGCAGCGACGAGATGTTGCTCACGCTGGCAATGCATGGTGGCGATGACGCGCGCCTTGTCCATCGGGAGCGGGCACGTATACCACCCGTGTCCTGGCGGGCCACAGTTGTGGCAGACCAAGCTGCCACCACTGGACCCGGTCGATTGCTGCTACTGGCCCTTGCCCTTTTTTCCCTTGAGCTTCTTCTTCCCCGACAACGAGGAGCGAGAGGAAGCAGTTACTGCAGGGGTGGCAACGGCCACGGAGGCAATGGCAGGAGAAGCGAGGACCTCCATGAGCTCGATGCGCGAATCCTGACGAGCCTCCTCAATCCGGAGGAACAACTCGTATGCCCAGGGCATGAGGGTGCCCTGGGCTGCCATCGCGGTGAGAAAATCCTGGGTGTAGTGAATGAAGACGTTGATAACCCTCTGTATATATATATATATATATATATATATATATATATATATATATATATATATACAGAGGGTTATCAACGTCTTCATTCACTACACCCAGGATTTTCTCACCGCGATGGCAGCCCAGGGCACCCTCATGCCCTGGGCATACGAGTNTATATATATATATATATATATATATATATATAGACCCCAACTTGCATGCTTGTAGGTCTAGTTTAGGTTTCCTACTTTCTGACCTAGTATGTGACTTCGTAGGTGCGATCGCACCTTTTCTGGGCACACAGGGCGATTTCGCCCTCGCACCCTGTCGAGCGGCGGCGAGCGGGTGAGACTCGACCATTGAGCCTCACCCGTAACTAGGGGAAGACTTGTTACTAGAGCACTTGTACTAATTTTCTGACTTCGCACTAGGGTTTTGGAGCTCACGTGCTCCACGCTTAACTAAACGAAGCGCCGTTGGTCTCATTCTCTTCGTAGCCTAGTTCTCATGTTATCAGAGCACTTTTCCGGGCCTGAGAAGGGTGAGAGCCAACTGTAGGAGCTGAAGAAAGGGGCTGCCGCCACTTGGACGCCACGTCGGCGAGGGTTGGCGGGCTAGGGCAGGGCGGCGAAGCTGCTCCAGGGCTTCGAACCAGCCCTGAGGGGGCGCGCAAGCCCTAGCAGGGCTTCGCGCATGCGAGGGGCGCTTGGGACGAAGAGCCGCCGCCGAAAGAAGATCCCACGCCCCATTAAGGTCCTCCCCAAGGTGCCCAACTGCAACTCTAAGGGTGGGCAAAGGGTTTGGGGGGGCGGGATTGCACCTGCAGGACTCCAGGACGTCTCTGGTGTCTTCCCTATAGAGCTTCAGGCTCTCGGCAGAAAACTGGGCCCAAAGTGGGCCTGGCGAATTGCTGCCAAAATTTCCTTGGTCCTTTTCAGCACCATCCAGAGCTAGGTAGACCACCGAACCCACTCCCCAAGCACCATGAGCGAGGTAGATGGGACAAATGGAGGTGACGGCAGTGGTGGCAACGCTCCTAATGTCACCCTCACTGCTGCCGCAATGGCGCACCTTGGACTAGGCCAAAAGGAACTGTCTCCCCGCAGCTTGGGACGAGGGATTACTTGGCAAGGAGGGACATCTTCTTGTCCTGGGCGGCAAAACATGGGTTGGAGGAACTTTACATTCGTCCTCCCCCAGATGCTTCAACCGATCTCATGCTACTGCGCGCATTCAATGCACTAACCCGCGCACTGCCAGACCCACAAGCCTACGCTCTGCGCCACTTTCGCTTTGGCGGGCGAGGTGAGGATCCCTCCAACCCACGAAGTGGTGCAGCACGACCGCATGAGGCCTGGCGCCACCTGTCCACGCGCCAAGAAGAACAGGGCATGACTCTCTTCGTGACGCTGAGAGATCGCCTGCGCAATCTCTACCCTAAACCAGGCGTGCCTGTTGCTGAGTTCTGGGATGAGGCCATGGACATTTGCCGACGACTCTTGGGTCTAGGTGCCTCGTGCTCTGTCCTTGAGTGGCTGGACATAGTGCTGCTCCACCTCGGCGAGCAGTACAAGGAGTTCCGGCATGACTTGCTGCGTCGCCACCCAGTCGCTGAGATCGAGCTCATCGACCTCGCCTCCGTTTTCGAGGAGCTGCGCAACTACGAAGACATACTGAAGGGCGAGGCTCGTGACATGACAGCGGCGCCACCGACAGCATATGCACACCAGAGCTCCTCTTCCACTGCTGCTACAGCGAATCAGACATCATTTACCTCCCCTGGAGGATCCTCTAGTGGGGATCGTGGCTGGTCTGGTGGCGGTGGTCGCGGCCGTGGTCGCGGCCATGGTAACCAGAGGTGCAGCTACTGCAACCAGACTGGGCACTTTTGGCGCCGGTGCCCTTCCCTCCAGAGGCAGATGATGGAGAAACAACAGCAGCAGCAGGCACAGCAGCAGCAGAGGCAGACACAGCAGCAGCAGAGGCAGACACAGCAGCAGCAGAGGCAGGTACAGCAGCAGCATCAGCCACTGCAACATTTTCCCCCAGTGCAGCACTACGGTGGACATGGGCCACCTGGGGCGCACCCCTACCAACCTGTAGCAGCAGCCACCTTTGGGCCCAGCGCGTGTACGACGACATGGCGACCCCGCACACTTCCGACATGCAGGAAGCTGTGCCCATCACTTTCCCTCCAGAGACTACTGCAGCTTCCCAGCCAGGTCCGCGCCTTGGGCACACACACATCACTACATCACACGTCTTGCCCATGCATGAGTGGTTGTTTGATACAGCAGCGTCACATCACATGTCACCTCATTGTTAGTTGTTTGTGTCTCTGTATGCCACTCATGATGTGGAAGGAGTGCGGACGGGCTCAGGGGAGGTGTTGAGGGTTGAGGGCATTGGGACTGTTGCATTGCAAGCACCGGGAGGGGTTATGTGGCTGACTGGGGTTTTGTATGTTCCTCGGCTGAAGGTGAACCTGTTGTCAGGGGGGCAGTTGGATTGCCAATTGGGCATGTCAACGCTGACACAAGCAGAAAAATGCATGCTGTTTGATGCACACGGTGCGTTGTTGGCTGACGGACCCTTGCATGCTGACATGCTGTACCGCTTGACCCTGTTCCCTGCATTGCCCTCCAACCGTCCACAGACCCACATCATGACCAAAACAGACCCAAAGCACACTGAGCTCATCCACAGAAGACTGGCCCACATCAACACAGAACTGGTTACCGAACTGCTGAAACACCAACCTGCACATGGACTGAGTCCAGACGACTGTCCTCACGGCCTCAAGGCATCTGCCTGTCTGAACTGTCAAGAAGGAAAGGCACACCGACAGAGTTTTCCTTTGTCACAACATGTCAGCGAGGTACCCCTTGAACTGGTGCATGCTGACTTAACTGGACCCATGCGGATCCCCTCAGTCCAGTACGTGTCACTGTACGTTCTCACACTGACAGATGACTACAGCCGCTTCCGCTGGGCTTTCCTGCTCAAAACCAAAGCAGATGCACAACGGGAAATCATGGAGTGGATTCCCCTTGCTGAGCGACAGACTGGGTGCTCTCTGCGCATTCTCCGTACAGACAGGGGTGGAGAATTTCTAGGTCCACTCGAAACAGACCTGAAAGCTAGAGGCATTGTGCATCAAACTACCACACCGTATACACCTCAACAAAACGGGGTGGCCGAAATATGGCATAGAACGTTAGGCGATGCGTTGCGTACCCTGCTGGCAGAGTCTGGTCTGACCTTTGGATTCTGGGAGGAAGCTGTCAAGTACATTACTTGGGTATGGAACAGAATACCCCAAGGGCCTCTGCCCAGGACCGTCACTCCCTGGGAGAGATGGTTCAAGCAGAAGGCAGATTTACGCCCTGCACGGGTGTGGGGCACTATGGCGTGTGTGTGGTTTGCTGACCCACAACGCAGCCATAAACTGAGTCCACGAGGCAGATGGTGTGTCTTTGTCGNCATACGTTTGTCGAGAGTCGTGATGCGTCCTTCCTAGAACACATGCCATACAAGGCGTTCAAGGGACTCAAGCATGCACCTGTGCTCACTGTTCCTGAACGATACCCTGAGTACGTGAGTGTCCCTATCTTTGTCCCCACCACACAACCTAAGGTTACACCACCGTCGAGAGAGCACAAGGTCACGGCCCAAGACACACCGGTCCCTACTGACTTGCTTACACCGGCTGACCTTGCAAGCACCAGTGCAGACTCCTCAGGGTCGCCACCTGGTCTGACCCCAGTACAAAACAGACCTGTCCAGCCTGATCCAGTCCGTCGCTCACAGCGGAACGTGGCCAGGGTGAATTACAAACAGTTTTACCATAGAGCTGGTCCCACACAGCCTGTGACTGTCCACCCAGAGCCTCTCACCGTCGAAGAGGCAAGGGGGCGCCCTGATGCAACAGAGTGGGAAAACGCTATGATCGATGAGCTGAACGCTCTCCTTGAGCATGAAGTTTATCAACTGGTGCCTCTTCCCCCCGGACGCAAAGCCATTGACTTAAAGTGGGTGTTCAAAGTCAAATGGAATGTCCAGGGCCTGTTTGAGAAATACAAGGCTCGACTGGTGGCCAAGGGTTTCCACCAAATACCAGGACAAAACTTTACGGACACTTACGCCCCTGTGCGCAAGTACACGTCAGGTCGCGCGCTGCTGGGGGTTGCGGCACACGAGGACTGGGAAATACACCAAATGGATGTCAAGAATGCTTTTCTGAACGGACCACTAGAAGAGGAGATTTATGTGGAACAACCACCAGGGTTCACGGACGGAACAGACAGAGTTTGGCTTCTGCTGCAAGCACTGTACGGACTGAAACAGGCACCACGGTGTTGGAACAAATAGATCAACCGAACACTAGAACTTGGAGGATTTCTACAAAGTTTGTCTGATCCCTCCCTGTTCATTCGCAGTGTTCGCGGCACTCCAGTTGTCCTTCTCGTCTATGTGGATGATCTACTGATTCTTTCGCCCTCTCTCACTCTTGTTCAAGACACAAAAGCCCTGCTCACTGCACACTACCGCATGACTGACCTGGGAGAGGCACACAATTTCCTGGGTATGACTATCACGCGCAACAGAGCTGCACGCACCTTGACATTACACCAGGGACGGTTCATAGCACACTTAACAGACCGATTCTCTCACCTTGTTCAACATCTCCCCACACAGCATTCACCGATGAGCCCAGACATCTATGGACACCTTCTTGACCCACGCACCACAGACTACGGACCGGACACAGATCCTACACTGTACAGGCAGATCACTGGCAGTCTCACCTACCTTTCCTCCACCACTCGACCGGATATTGCCTGTGCAGTGAACACTCTCGCCCAATTCAGCCAGTAACCCCGCAGTGCACATCAAAAGGCTTTGCTGAAACTTCTGCGTTATGTGTTTGACACTGCATCCATGGGCCTCGTCTTCTCCCCTGGTACTGGTCCCTTGCTCGATGGGTATTGTGACAGTGACTATGCACAAGACCGAAATGCACGCAGTCGGGGGGGGGGNCACTAAGCACATAGGCGTTGAACATCACTTTGTCCGAGAAGCAGTGGAAGCAAACATTGTCCAAGTGTGCGCAGTGCCTGGAAGTGAGCAACTCGCTGACTTTCTCACTAAGGCACTTCCATCATCCTCCCTTATGTCTCAACTCCATCTGCTTGGTTGCATGCCTGCAACACCCTCGGCCAAGGGGGCGTGATAACCCTCTGTATATATATATATCTATATATATATATATATATATATATATATATATTTGTGCGTATGTGCCCTCGGGTGTGCAGTGCATGAGGAATCAGCGGTCGGTGGTGATCCACGCTGATAGCGGAGACATGTGCTCGCCAAGCCTGTCACGTGGCGGCGTTGCTCCCTTGTCTCACGCGCTCCGCCGGCCGTCGACCCTTGCCTGCCCCCGCTAGCAGACCTATTTTTGTCCTTGTGATTCATGTGGCATACTGTGCTCGCTGTGATGGGCGACCTAGATTAGACCCCAACTTGCATGTTTGTAGGTCTAGTTTAGGTTTCCTACTTTCTGACCTAGTATGTGACTTCATAGGTGCGATCGCACCTTTTCTGGGCACACAGGGCGATTTCGCCCTTGCACCCTGTCGAGCGGCGGCGAGCTTCGCTCGCCGCCAATGGGTGAGACTCGACCATCGAGTCTCACCCGTAACTAGGGGAAGACTTGTTACTAGAGCACTTGTACTAATTTTCTGACTTCGCACTAGGGTTTTGGAGCTCACGTGCTCCACGCTTAACGAAACGAAGCACTGTTGGTCTCATTCTCTTTGTAGCCTAGTTCTCAGACGTCGGTGAACACATCGGTGGCGCCGCGCTTGATGGTCAAGAGCGCGGCTAGAAGGGGTGGAGTAGCTTCTCCTAGTCGACGGAGGATGTCCTCCGCTCGCTGCCAGTAGGAGCTGACCGTCTCAGTCTCCCCCATGTACAGGGTGTTGAGCTCCCTGAGCAGACAGCTGGTCTCGGCTTCGCTAGATAGGCAATGGGGGCTCGTGAGGATGTGTCACACTACTGCGGGGTCGGGAAGGCCGCCAGTAGTGAAGTCGCTGAGGAAGGGTTCGATAGCAAGGGATACAGTCAGACGGGTGACTGGGACGAGGGCGCGTACAGAGGGACCAACATCATGCAGCTGGTCGGCTTGGGAGGAATCGTTTGGGAAGGTGTAGTATAGCCACAGACCCTCGTCCTGTGCCCATATGCAAAAGCTGAGCTCCCAGCTCGGGAACTGCTCGCCGGCCTAGAGCGGTGGGGACGGGGTCTCAAAATCCTTTGGCCTGCAGCCGGCACCCAGAGTGGGGCCAAGGACTGATGTCACCATCTGCCGTTGGCACTAGTTCTGCTACTACATCAAGTAATGCATGGTCGCAGAGACAACGGGACTGGCGTGTGCAGGAGGAAGGAAGGGTGGTAGGTCGCTCGTGTGGATCTCTTGCATCGACGGTTGCAGTGCTACAAGTTGTTGCGTAAGTGCGGCAAGCTGTTGGCAAGTAGCGGCCACGGGATCTGGCAAGGCGGCAAAAAATCATGTGGGTTGTTGCTACTGCTGCTGCTACTGTGGCTCCTACTGCTTCTGCTATGGCTGCTGCTGCTGCTGTTGCTATGAATGCTACTACTATTGCTGCTACTGTGGGTGCTGCTGCTACTGCTGGTGCTGCAACTACTGGTGCTGCTACTACTATTGTTGCGGCTGTAGCATGGGCTGCTATTGCTGTAGCGGCAATTGCTACTGCAACCGTTGCTGCGGCTAATAATGCTGCTGCTGTAACTACTGCTGCGGCAATAGCAGTGGTTGTTGCTACTGCGGCGGCGAAGTGCTGGCCATCGGCCAGCCCTCGCTGCTGCGAGGGGTGGTGTACAACCACCCCCCGCTTCAGCGAGGAGGGAGGGCCGGACCGGCGCTCCCGCTACATGTTCATTATTGCCATAAATGTCGCGGGGGCATTCGTCAGTCCAAACGACATGATCGTGAACTCGAAATGACCGTATTTGGTACAAAGTGCTCTCTTCTTGACGTCCTCATCAGATACGCGGATCTGATGATAGCCACTGCCTAGGTCAATTTTGCTGAAGATTTGGGCTCCGCGGAGTTAATCAAAAAGTTCATCTGCTTGCGGGAGGGGATAGCGGTTCTTGATGGTGATGTCGTTTAATGCTTGGTAGTCCATGCACATCTGCATCTCTCTCTAGTTTTCTATTTCAAGAAAAGTACAGGTGCTATGTAGGGTGACGTGGAGGGTCTGATAAACCCGTGCGTGAGCATTTCGTCCAGATGCTTCATGAGTTTGGTCACCTCGTCATCGCTCATTTGATGGGTCTTCTTCACCGCCAGTCTGCTTTCCTGTTTCACGTCTATCTAAGTTTCGATGTTTCATTGTGGTGGTAGCTCTCAGGATAGTTCGTCTGGAAATATCCCTTTGAACTCCTCGATGAGCCCTGCAAACTCCCTCGGTACTGCTGCAAACTTCTCAGGCATCGAGGCTGTTGATGCTGCCTCGGATGATGTAACTTCTTCTGCTTCCCCCACTTCCACGTGGATGCCATGCTTGGGCTCCACGCTTAAGATATTTCTTGGCCAAGTCTAAGGATATCGGCTAGCGTTCTATGACTATCACAGCTTCCTCTGTTGCTTCCACCTCTATTGCTTCCCGTAACCGTCGCTGGATCGTGGGTCACTCAACCAGAGGTAGGAGTATTTTTTTGCCATTAATGCTGATGTAGACTGCTCCGCTGCTCCAGTCAACCTGCAAAATGTGCCGACACAAGAAATCTCGTCCGAGGATGATTTTGTGATCGCTCATTGGACAAGTCCTCCAGACCATTAGGTCGTGTAGATCTCTGATTTGCAGCCAGAGTGGATCGCAAAGTTGACAGATCTGCAGTCGTCGTACATTGACAGTTTTTCCTTCAAACATCCCGGGTTTTGTTTGAAAACCCAGCTTTTGAACCATTTCGTTGCTGACAAAAGTATGAGAATCTCCTCCATCTAGTAGTGCCGGTACCGTTCTACAACTTTTATAACTCCTCCGCTGTACCCATAGTAGTATCGCCAGTTGGTCATCCTCGTACCTCGCGTCAAACTTTGTGATCTTAGGAACCCTCGTCTACGGTGATGTGATCCGCTCAGATGGGCGATCGGTCGGTGCGAAAATTTCCGACCGGATGGGAGCCTCGCCGTCTACTCCTGCCCTTTGCCGTTTCCCGGCTCCTCGCTCTTTCCCTATGACCCCCCCCCCTTTGGCTTGTTTCCATTTTCTGCAATCACTCGAGATATGGCCAGGCTTTCTGCAAGTCCAAGAGAGTCGTTGACCGTGTTGATAGACGGTGTCAATCTCCATCGGAGACGAGGTTTTCAATGACTGTGACTTCCCTCTGCCACGATAGGGATTGTAGCCTTGGGGTTGCCAGCCATTGGATTCGTATATCCGAGCATTGTAGTCGGTCATGTCTATGCAATTGGCTGTTGCGATCATTCACAGAAGGTCATCTTGGATGCCAAAAATGGTGATTACTCACCAAATATCTCGTTTGAGGACATTGTTGTAATAGAAACACAGTTCGTTGGGGGCGAGGTCAATGCGGGTGATGATTTTGCGGAAGCGCCAAGTGTACTCGGCCACGTTGGACTGCTGATACAGACATTGGAGTCTGTACCATACATCAGACTTGTCATTCAACTTCCCAAAGCGAGCGATTGTAGCGCACGCGAAGTTGCTCCATGTTTCCAATGGCATGAGGGATTCGTGCCACATCAGACTTATCTGCTCGAGAGGTGGTACGCCTGCGGTCGAGAATGTGAGAGCGGTCGCATGAGTCGTTGATCCAGCTCTGTTGTTCTCCTGCTAGCGTTGGATGGCCTTTAGACTGGACCACCAACTCAAAGCTGTGCCACGAAAAAGCGAGGCAGCGAGGTCAATTCTCTTTTTTTCCTTGTTGATCTCAGCAGTAGTGAAGTACACTTCTAAACTCGTGAGCCACACCCTAACCGTCGACCCCTTGGAGTTTGCAGAAATCAAATGGCTCGAGAAGTGCCGGTCGAATCTGGGGTTCACTCTAGAGTTGCAAATTTCCCCCGGTGAGCAATGGTATGCCTGCACGAGATACTTGAAGCTCCTCTATCTCTGTGTTGAGCTATTGGAGCAGATAGATATTGAGGCTCTCGAGTCCCGATAATTTCTGGTACAAGACTTCGTTGATTTGCACTTGTGCCTCCAATCGTGTCAGGTGTTGTCCCAACTGGCTGCAGAGGGGACGAAGGGTTTGCTTAGCTCAAGGGGTCCATCACCGGATTGGCCGTCAGGTTTGTTGTGTGTTAGTGTTGCTTCATTCAACGTAAAAGTTTCCACTACCGCCTCGCTTTCCTGGAGATCGTCGTTGTTCATGTGCTACTGATCCACCATCCACAAAGTACTTGCCGAGGACTGCTACCAATTGCCGGGTGCGCTTGCTCCGTTCACCGTTGTCGTCGTGAATTCTGCGATCTTCTGAACGACGGAGATGCGCTGAGGAATCGTGCGAGATTGTCACCTGGTAGTTAATATGTAGGTTGTCCCTCCAGTGTCACAACACTCTGATACCAAGTGTTACGCCGAGCGGAACGTAGATAGTTATTAAGAAGGGATGAGATGCGGGACAAAAGATGATTCGGGTGTTTGGGACAAATGGATGATTTTTATTAAGAAGTACGTGTATTTCGATGACAAGTTCCGAGTGAGTTGAGCATGTATATATAATGCCGAGAATGATAATGAGGCATATGTTGGTCCTTCGGCGCTCGAGCCAAGCGACACGTGCGAGGTCGTGAGTGGCTGATTCAAGAAGCTCCATCGAGAGGTTGAGGGGCTTCGAGAAAATTGAGGCGCTTCTTTATAAAAGTCTAGCACCATCAAGAAGTCAACCGAACGATATCAAAACACGGATAGAGTTCATGATTCTTCTGTAGAACATTCTGGAAGGTGGTCAAATTTTTCAGAAACGTCTGGAACGGAACACCAGAGGTAGGGGCAAGTGGCCAAAATGCCCTCGGCAGGATGGCGTAAAAATCCCGAAGTTGTCGCACGGTGGGCCATGAATGTAAGGACAGAAATGCCCACTCACGAAGTTTAGGGACTCGTGTATGTGTGGGACGTAACATAGCCCCGCCTTCATCTTTGGGCCTTCATCTGCCCCGCATCGTGATGCTACCACTCCATGTACCCCACGGGCTACCAGTTCATGTCTATTTCTACCTGGCAGCAGATTATCTCTTTTAAAGCGAGCGGATGGATGTGTTTACTCAAAAGTATTAGTGGAATTAATGCTAGTACTTTTCCAAGTGAACGGTTACTAAGCATACAGATTTTCACTCCATGTGCTTTGTTAGGTAAAGACAAATGACACGAACTGATGAGGGAATCGCCCGGAACGTGGGTCCGAGCGCAAGGGGGAGGGGGGGGGGGGGGGGCGGGGGAAGTTANTTCCAAGTGAACGGTTACTAAGCATACAGATTTTCACTCCATGTGCTTTGTTAGGTAAAGACAAATGACACGAACTGATGAGGGAATCGCCCGGAACGTGGGTCCGAGCGCAAGGGGGAGGGGGGGGGGGAGGGGCGGGGGAAGTTAACGGAGGGAGGGAGGGAAGGGGGCTGGTCATTGAGCATTGCCACGTTCAATGTTTCCAAAGTATGACAAGCTATGCCATTTCAACAGGAATGCATGTGTCACGATCAGAGTTGTGACAAACTACATGAGGATTGCTATATCACCTGAATGCTAATACCCTATTTTGGTTGGATACAAGAGAAAATGAATATGAGTGAGTATGTACCATATACCCAAATTGTATTCGACATACCCCATTGATTGTCCGTACCTCATAGCAAGTCTTCCTATCAACGGGGCGGATGGTGAGGTCGAAACAACATACGGGGTATATATAGTGACAGACGTTCTGACGGCGGGAAAAATGGCAATCCACTTCCCAAAGTTAGGACAAACAACGCTGATTTCTCCGAAAGACGAAATACCTAAGGAATTTCCTGGCAAACTTATGCGACGCGATGACCTGACCAGTCGCCAACATACACGGTGACGATCTAAACAACGGGGCATGGTGAACGCCTGTTTTGAAAAGCTACCTCTGAAATATGACGGTCCGCGATGACCATAGGATTTCTCCGTTGGTAAATTGCACAAGCGCCAAACTCCGACCTGACGTGAAAGTCTCACTCGTAGGCCGTCCTAATGGCGAGCTTTCGAGGGGCGATGTTTTGCTGCAACCTTAGAATTAGGCATTGTGTTTAAAGCATGTGAACTCCGGCATATGACCATTGAAAATGCAGAATCAAAAAGAACCTTCACGGTCATAGTCTTAGTTCGATCTCCGCCAGTAAAATATATACAAACAGTTGCAAATTTTACAAAATGTGGATGGCCAGAATCTCCCGAGCGTCACAATGACCATCCTGTCATTCAGGTCGGCTTATGAATTCGAGCAGCACAATAAGGTTTGAGCTTCCGATGAGTCAGGAAGCAGATAGGCTCAAAATTTAGTGACCTTTCAGCGGCCCATCACCTCGCATGAGGAAACAGCCAGAAACAAGATCATGTGGCCAATTTATCCTATACGACGACAATGTACACATCAGGGCATGGAGAGCGCTTATTCTGAATAGGAGACTTCGACCTCGCAGCCCTGGTTGCTTTTACTGTTAGTTTAAGGGACCCGTTTCAATATCTGACCAACCCTTCAACCTCGCCGGCTGATCAGACCAACCAGAGGGCCCGGTCGGCCAATGTCGACAATCTGAGGGCCCGTCGTCTATGAATTGTCAGTCTCAGGCTCGATTTGGCATTATCGGCGGCCATTGTTCACCCATGACAGTCAATGGGTACGGAAAAACCTACCAAACCAAATCAAACTTGATGTTTATTATTACATACTTGAAAGGAAACGTGTCAATATAACAGGTTCCAATCATGTTTTCCTTCCGTAGCACACGGTTTAGGATGCCATGAAATCGTCGGATACATTTCCGGTAAATTATGCCTGAAAGCAGTCATCCAAGATAGCCAGACTGGTAGCAACTCGGCTATCTCAAGTCGTGCCGGCAGCTGGCGGGCCCTCTCGTTGACCGCCGCCCGAACAGAGGCTCAAGCGCTTGAGCCTCTGTTCAGGCAATTCGGGTCCTTGCGTTATGCTTAGGCAGGAACTCGGGCCCCAAGGTCAATTTGTCCTTCTGAAAATCTACCTCAAAAGAATGTGACGTTCCACGATGACAATAGCAGTGATCCGCCGGTAAGTTGCTTCAGCGCCAAGCTCCGACCTGACGTGAACGTCCCGCCCTAACAGCGAGCTTTTGAGAGGCGATTTTTATGTTTGTGTAACCATGATTTATGCATTATCTTTGAAGCATGTCAACTCCGGCATATGCCCATAAAAAACACATAAAAAAAAACAGAACCTTCACGGTCAAAGTCTCAGTTCGAGTGCCGCCGGTAAACTGTAAACAAACTCTCAAAATTTTAGAAAATGTGACGGCCAGTTTTGTCCAGGCATCAAAATGATTGTCCAACCATTCAATTTAGCTTAAAACTTCGAACAATGCAACCATGTCTGATCCTCCGATGGTTCAAGAATCACATACGCTCAAATTCTAGTGACCTTTCAGTGACTCATGGCCTCGCATAAGGACAGAAAACAAGATAATCTGCCCAGTTTATCCTAAACTCTTTTCCAAAACATTTTGGGGCAAAGTTTTCCAAGGCGATGACCTAACCAGTCGCCACAAAAATTTGCGACGATGAGGACACGTATGAAAGGCGAGCGACTGTTGTGGAAGATAGATACTAAAACATGTGACAGCCACCGTTAACTCATGGCTAGGTTTACCAGCGAATCTCGGAAGCACCGAACTCCGACATGACGTGAAAGACCTACTAAGGCCCTCCAAATGGCGAGATTTTGAGGGACAAAGTGTTCTTGAAATAATTCATTACAATAGTTATTGGATACAGGTTCAAGACGGCTTTTCACAAGTGACCATGCGGAAAAAAAAGGGCCTGCATTCGAACCGAAGTTTCTGTGTCAAGGCAAGCGCGTCAGTATAGCCCAACCAAGCATTGCGTTCTTTTACAAAAAGAAATGGCTACTATTGCCTGGGCGTTGAGACAATGATTCCATCGTTCATGTTGGCCTACTTCTGCAACCACCGACACTAGATATGAGCATGCCTTGGGCCTGGAATCAGGTACGTTTAAAACTTTGAAATCTGCATGAGATCCGACACCTCTCATGAGGATAGAGAGAAAGTCAGGAATATCTTGTAGATATATCCAAAATTTTGTTGGATATTCGTAACCCACGATAGAGTGAGCCCATCCTATCCCTTACCATCAGGCTTGTCCAGACGTGGCTCGGATAGTCGTAACCCCCGTCCTCGCGAGGGACCTGAAACTGCTTTCAGTTCGTAGGTAGGGAAAACTTGTTCATGGCAATGAGTTGACCTCCTGACCAAACACAAGGAAACAATGAGAACGAGCATCCATAGCTTGCGGCGCTTTGAAATTTTGATTTTCGAACATGTGACAAAGGGAGATTATAATTATCTCGATCTGCAAGCAGGACTGGTGCATTTTTTACGCCCATCTGATCGTTGAAATCAACCGATTAAGCTATAGGTGAGCGACACTAGTATCAGCATGAAATGTGCACAGAATCTAGCCCTCTAATATACACCTTTCCAGGACGTACGAGGCTAGAACCCACCTTTGTGAAATCACTTCGAAAGCAAGAAACGTTAATTCTATGTCCGCAAAGTCGAGTGACCAAGGGTCATGTTGTGTTTTTTTTTCTTCAAAGCAGCAAGCAAATGCTTTTCTCAGAGGTCACCAAATGCTACTGGTCATTTGACACTAAGTACATGCAAGTTGAAAGAATCATGAGCATACTAGACTTCACTCCTTTCAACTGGTTCGAACTCGCCGATCGAAGCCTCTCACATGTGAAGTTCCTTTTCCTAAAGTTGCCCTTGATACAAAGCGGGTTTCGCACAATTTTCTCCTAAAGCAACAAACTTTGCTAACACAGCTGAGGCACCCTGATAAAACATTCTGCAATCAATGGGAACATTGGTGACGGAACCTACCGTGACGTCTATGTTGTTGTCTAAACCTGCGTGGTCAAAATTTTGCTTAAGGGGCCGCTTTCAGCCAGGAGCCTCCGCTTCACCAGGAATCCAGGTCGGTACTGGGGGCCAGTGCAAAGGAAAATCCATCACTCTACATAAAGAGGGGACCTGAACAATAAATATCAGTCCAATTCTGCCTTGTAGGAAGACTTGTTCGATACAATGACTTGGCTTATCACCACCATTTTCCCAACCTTCTTTGTTCCTGGCTGCCTTGACTGTGCTCAAGGCAAAATCCATTGCTCCCCTTTCTCTATCTCGAACTCCCGCACCACCCATCCCCTGAAACTTTTGCACGTGGACGTCATGGGTCCTCTAGCTCACGACTTCTTGGACAACACTGGGCGTTACGTACTCTGTCTCACTAATGACCACTCTTGCATGCACTAGGTCTTTGTCCTTCGGCAAGAGCGTGATGTTTGATCTGTTCTTGAGTACTGGCTGTCACAATTGGAGCTGGCCTAAGGTCATCATCTTCGCATGTTTTGCTCCAATCACGATGGAGAGTTCATGGGAACTAGTGCTCGTTTCTCGTCCTCTCCAGGAGTGTATGGAGCCCTCGGCTTCCTACACACCTTAGCAACATGATGTTTCAAGATATTGGAACCGCACTCTTGCTGATGATGTCCACACTCTTCTTGCTGAGTCTGACCGACATCCTCACTTTTGATTTGAGGCCATGTCCTACATGACGCAGATTTGGAACCGTGTTCCTCACGATCCTCTTTCCTGCCATGTCACCTCATTCAAACACGGGTTTGATCACCAGGCGGACTTACGCCCAGAACATGTCTAAGAGTATGTTATTGCCTTCTTGCTTCCCGAGTGCTTTCGTGATGGTAAGGTTTGTCCCCGCGCTCGCCTCTGCACTTTCCTTGGTGTCTCTGCCATGTCTAACGCTAGCCACTTTTGGGGCAATGACTGGTCTTGTGGCATTAAGTCCCATGATTCACTCTTCTTTGGGGACGTCTTCCTGCGTGATTTGTCTTGTGGCACTTCTCCCCCTTCTCTTTCCTCACTCCGTCAGATTGGGAGGGATGGGTGTCTCAGCCTATGGTCTTGAGGTTCCATTGCCGACTCCCTACACCTCTCCTCTACCCTCTACACATTCATCATAGATCGACCCCACAGACAGTAAGTTTCCCTGTTTTTCCTTGCCTCCCACTGTCTTAACTGTTTCCTCTCCAGATTCATCATCGGTCCCCCTTTCTTCTGACACCTCTTCCCCAGAGTCGACACCCTTGCCTGCCACTGTCAGTGCTCCAGCACAATCTCCTCCTGATTCATCTCACACTTTTGTGTCGTAGACCACTTCATCTATGAACGGTCCAGTGTCACATTGTGAGTTACAGGTCATTGCTCCTGTTTTTGGCCCAGAGCCATACACCTGTGGAGGAAGGCTTTGCTCCCTTTGTCATCAGTCAACCTCATAGTCCTCCTAGTGTTGCACACGATCTTGTGTGTCCTCTTCTACTTCTAGACCCTGTGCCCGACCCACGTGTCTTTATGCGCTTGGCCTTGCTGTCAATGTGGGCCATGCCAACTTCGCAATGGAGTATGCACCCGTAGCGCATGATTTCCATAGTGTCCTTAACTCCTCCGTCGCAAGCAATGTCAAAACACACTTTCTGGTGAGTGGACTCCCTACGATCCCACCAGAGGCTTCTATTTTTGGAGAAGCCTGAGAGGTAGATGACGCTGACCTCTAGGAAAAGGCCATGCAAGAGGAGTTGAGCATGAATTCTATGAGCTGATGGATCTTCCAGTGGGCTTCAAGGTCATTTGAGCTCGGTGGGTCCTTCAACGCAAGATGGAGCCAAACAGCAAGGTCAACCAATACAAGACTAGTCTGACGGCCAAAGGGTTCTCTCAGATCTTAGGAGTTGACTTCGATGAAATGTTTTTTTCCAGTCGGACGGTACACCACTGCTCGTGCGCTCATGAGCGTTGTCTCACAACATGACTCAGAACTCGAGCACATGGATTTCTACAATGTGTTCCTATATTGGCGTCTCAAGAAGAAGATGTACATGGCACAACCACCAAGCTGCAGCAATGGCACGAACAGCGTCTGGCGGCTGCGGAAGACTTTGTACGGTCTCAAGCAGTCGCTGTGTCCACATTGAAGAGAGGTGGATATCATCGCAGCACAGTCAATACAGCACTCTTTTTAAGTGCTCCGTCAGACCCCATTATGGCCATTATTGTATACGTCAATGACCCGCTCATTGCCTCTCATAGCACCACTGTCGTTGACTCAGTCAAGATACTCCTACAGTCCAGATACGAGATGAAGGACGCAGGCCAAGCTGGCGTGTTCCTGGATATGGAGTTCGAGTTCGATTTTCAGCATTGCACTCTGAATATACCTTAGTGACTTTTCATTGATTGGGAGAATCACATCAAAATATAATCCTTGGAAGCTTGACTACACAAAGTTCTATCGCTGTTTTTTTTTACCTTGAAGAAATTTCCTTCACTCATTGGCGTAATAGTGTGTGTTGCACAAATGGTGTCCAATTGGTGATCAAATCATGGGCTATGCAACAAAGGGATGTCCGTGGCTATTGGTCTCAAGACAACTGATGGCCTTGAATCTCAGTTCAACTGATGACCTTCAATCTCAGTTCCTCCAATGTCAAGTTCTGAATTTTCAAATAGCGACAATAGTGCAGAATCTGACCCCCCTCCTAAACGTGGGAGAATTTAAGATTCATTAATTCAACTCGGACGTCAGTGGGAGAATCACCTCCAATATTTTGGAACAGAAAAGGTGGGAGAATATGAGGATCACATAATTCATTAATTTTTTTCTAGGTGAATGTACAGATCACTATAGTACATCATGCGGCTTATGTTCGCAGTCTTGGAGAGCGCTTTGCCTCCTTGCTGGCCGAGGTCCCTACTGTGTCAACTTGGATTTCCCCAACAAGACAATGTCTACTGAAGTCTCCCCATCCATCACATCTGAGGGAGACTGCCAATGTCACCAATATCCTCGGTGTGATCGGGTCCCTCATGTACGGAGCCACCACGACTCAAGCATATGTGGCCATCTCGGTCAACTTTCCGGCTCAATTCTCCTAGCCTCTCCGTAAGAGGCAACTTGAGGCTACTATGCATGTTGTTCGCTACATGCTCTCCACAGCACGTGTCGAGCTTTGCTACCGTGTACAACCCTCTCTAGTCACTGATGGCTACACTGACAGTGATAGGATGCATGATACAGATGGACGCAATCGCACGAGATACAAATTTCTTATTGGCCGGACAGTTGTTCCTTAGACAAATGGAAAAAGGGGTGTGTTGCTCAAAGCTCTTGTGAGGTCAAGTACGTGGCGCTTGCTGCAATAGTTATGTGTGCCTATCTCTTTCATTACTCAGCACTTTGACAACTAGAGCATAAGATTAATCATGAAGAACGACAGCATGCATTGTTCTAGCACTTTGTACACAAGGGAATTGCTGCTGGAGAAGTTCAAGTTGTTTAGGATGACACTCCTCAACATAGTGGAATCTTCCTCACCAAGGCATTCAGCAGTGGTATGTTCAAGGCGGTAATGCATGTTTTTTGTCTGCTGCACGCTCATGACACCCCGTTTGACGTTGTTGTGCTCCTCCTCTGCTCTTGAGTTGTTGTTCCTTGCTGCATTTGCGTCTGTTAGTCTCGCTCTCAAGTGTGTGTGGCCAGTTTGTCTATTGGATGGGTCATGGAGGAGTGTTGTTCATGGGGTGTGAACACGCAAGTGGCCTCTTGACTCTATCCACACACACATTGTCATTTCAGGTGACTTATCCGGAGTGAAGTTCTCATGCGCAGCATCGTCATATGCCTGAGTTATGCACTTCTTGCAAGTCAGCCACGTGCAAGAGTGGTACGTGCCGTGTCTTGTCTGGACATGTTTGAAACCTCAAATGTTGTGATCAGCACAACTTGCTTGCTTTCCCTTTCACATTTTAAGGAGCAATATGTGGTAGAGTGCATGCATCCACATACACTCATGGTAAATGTGGTTGACTGATTTTTAGCTGTGCATGTTTTGTCCGGCTCTTGCACGGTGTGGCTAGGTTGCTACTCCAGTTTATTCCGGCATGTGACAAATCACCGTGAACACGCTGCCGACGGGTCATGTTCGATCCCGGGGTGGCGGCCGTGTTGGGTTATGTGGCCTCCACCCGTCACGAGCGATGCCGATGGATTACCCATATACCCTACATTGGTGGCATAGGGCAGAAGAGAGACTGACGACACGACGGGCCTCCAGAGTGTCCTTAGACTTCTCCACCACCTACAATAGCTCCGACGAGACGCGGTCGATGCGTTTCGGCAGCCTGGTTGGCTTGTCGGGAGACTAGGAGACTTTTCTCCGTGGGTTGAGACCCGCGCACCCAGTGGACTGTACCGGTGCTGAAAGACAGCTTCCTAGCACTGTTGTTTCTGGCGCGGCAGTACAAGCCGGCCGGCAAACTCACTAGCACACACCGGTGAGGGTGAGAACAGCAAGGGGTTGACTACACGAAACACAAGTGTCAGAAGCTGCAAATACTGAATTGTGCAGAGAGAAATGAAAACTGAGGTCAGGACCACCTAAATAGTGTCACGACCCTACTGGATGCACACACACACACGTGGCGCACAAGGGCAATATTTTTCTAGCAGGACAAAACAGTGGCGAAAACACAGTTTTGGCCATAACTCCCTGCAGACATGTCACAACGACGAGCCGTTTGAACCAGAATGGCCGCAACGACAAGATCTGCGTCCTGATAGGCTGCACGTCTACGTGTTGTCCCACAACATGAATCTAAAAAATACGAGAGTCTTCTGGGCGTCCGTCGCCGCTGGCCGCCGGTCTTCTGCCACCATCGCCAGTCTCAGGGATCTGCACGTGAATGGACATGAGCCGAGGGGTCACCGTAAGCTGTGTACGACACACACAATAACAGTCCCCCATGACCGGAGGGCAAAACACGTCCATGCACTTGCAGATACTAATGCTGGACAGAACAAGAAACGCACGGTCGCTGCAGGCAGCAAGTACAACATAGGCAAGGTGGCACATGAGGAATCAACCTACAACAGGGATGGGGCAGAGTCCCACGGAACGAGTGGCCGCATGAAACTTCGAACGACCCAGAGCCTTGGTCAGAAAATCCGCGCACTGCCTGTCAGTGCCCACGTGGATGACTCGGATCTCACCACGATCAACCAGATTACGCACGAAGTGGTGCTCGACATTGATGTGCTTTGTGCGTGCATGGAACACACCTCAGTTCTTGGCGATGGCCTCCGCGCTCTTGTTGTCACACTGGAGAACCACTGGGGGAATGGACTGACGCAGTTCACGCAACAAGCGGACAAGCCAGACACACTCCGTTGCATCGGCGCCTAGAGCAACATATTCTGCCTCAGCCGTATTGCGTGTAATGCAGCCTTGCTTCCCACTTCGCCAGGACACTGCAGTGTCTCCAATGAGAAAGATGTAGCTGGTGCGGCTTTTGCCATCTGGACTCCACGCCCAGTCACTGTCTGTGTACCCATTGAGCACAACGGACACCTGCTCGAGAAAGCACAGGCCGAAGCGTGCGGTGGACAGGATGTAGCGCACACACCGGACTGCGGCCTCCAGTGTTCACTGGCGTGGAGCCTATGAGAACTAGGCAAGCAGGTTGACAATGAAGGCAATGTCGGGCCATGTCGTGGTGGCCAAGTACATGAGCCAGCCAATGACTCGCACATATAGGGTCACATCGACTGGCTCCCCCAGGTCAGCTGGGTCATCCACCTTCAGGGCGGCCTGCCCCTCAGGGGTCATGGACGTGGAGGCCGTGCGAACGGATGTAAGGAGGTCGGCAAAGCGCTCCCCCACAGTCTCTGCGTAGCGTCCCTGATGGACACGGAGTGTGCGGCGGACACGGTCGCGCACGATCTCCATCCCCAAAAAGACAGCGGCCTCACCAAGATCTTTCATCTTGTAGGCCGAGGTGAGAACGGCCTTCGCAGCGTTCACTGCTCCCAGGTCGGGCAAGGCGATCAGAAGATCGTCCACATAGACGAGGATTGCAGCGAGTAGTGCTGGGGACTGTGAGAGGAACAGGGATGGGTCAGCATCGCTCTGAACGTACCCAACTCGTCTCAGCGTGCTGGCGATCTCCTGATTCCAGCAGCGAGGTGACTGTTTCAAGCTGTACAAGGCCTTCTGCTGCCAGTACACGCGACCGGTACCATCCTCGAAACCAAGGCTAGACCATGTAGATCTCCTCCTCAAGATCCCCATTTAGGAACGCATTGTTGACATCCATCTGATGGAGTTCCCAGTCGTGCTGTGCCACCTGGCTCAGTAGAGTGAGCGTGGTCGTCATTCAACAAACAGGGGCAAAGTTCTCGGTGTAATCCATGCCAAGGACCTGAGAGAAGCCCTTTGATGTGAGGCGCGCTTTGTAGCATTCCACACTGCAGTCTAGTTTTAGCTTCTTACGGAGAAACCACTCGGCCTTGATGGCCTTGCGGTTCTTCGGCAAGTCCACCAACTCAAAGACACCGTGCTCTCGGATGGCATCGAGCTCAGCCTGGCAGGCAGCGCGCCACTGCTCAGCGTCTGGGGCTGACAAGGCCTCTGGTAGGCTGGTGGGATCGGGAGACAGCATTGGCGCACTGCGTGTAGCCAGGGCATACGCCGCAGAGGGAGGGTCGACCATCACCATGGACCCAGCGGCATCACGAGCAAGACTGCGCTCATGAGCAAGTAGTGCTATACCAGTGGCACAGCCGGGGTGGACCTCAACAAGGCCGCGAGCACTCAGGCCGAGGGCCTTCGTGCGCGGGTCACCGCTGACGACGCTACGCGTGGGGCGTGGGCGGAGACGTCCGCCGGGTGCCCGTGTGTAGAGGTCCGACGGGGCAGGAGCAGTGGGCGCTGCTAACTCACACACCAATGTGGACTGTACGGCGGGTGCGACACTCAAGGTTGGTGTGGCCTCAGTAGCCAGGGACGGGTCCACGGCAGACCCAGGCATGTCTGCGGTTGGAGGCAGGGATGACTCAAAGCCAAACATGGACACGAACGTAGGAACGGGCAGATCCTCAGACGTGGAAGCAAGCACGGGATCAGGCAGAGCCTCAGACATGGAGGAAGACTCGGACGCGGACTTGGACAGGGGCGAGAGCGGAGAGTCGGGGGCAGGAGAGCGAGCCACAGACGGGACGGGACTGGGGGTGCCGGTGGGCACAATCGCTGGGGACAGTCCCGGAGGTGCCGGCGACGGAGTGACCTCACTGGACGGGGGCACTGTGCCAACCGTGTCAGGAACCTCCCCCACTCTACAGGGTCCAGAATACCCAGGGGCATGAGCAGCACGTAGAGCGTGGATGCGAGCAAGGTCGCGGAAGGTGAGATGCTCGAAGAAGAGAGCGTCACGGGACTCCACGATGCGGCATCGCTCAGGGTCCCAGAATCGCCAGGCCTTCGACCGCGGGGCGACGCCAACGAAGGCGCAGATGCGGCCCCGCGGAGAGAGCTTGCTCCCATGCTACTCCGGTGTGAACCAGACGCAGGCAAGGGAGCCCTAGACACGGGCCAGGAGCAGATCCGCGCGACGCCCGTACCACAGCTCATAGGGCGTGCGGTGACCTGGGAGGGGGCTGTGGGGAATGTGGTTCCAGACCCAGGTCATGTACGCCATGCCCTCGAAGGCAAAGGCCTCAGGCATGGAGTTGTCGGCGCGCATGGCGCGGACCGCATCCTCCATGGTGCGGTTCTAGCGCTCGGAGACACCGTTTTGCTGGGGGGTGACGGGTGCGGAGAGGTTGTGGAAGACGCCAAGCTCGGTGAAGGAACGGGCCATGTCACCGAGGTACTCGCCGCCTAGGTCCGAGCGAAAGGTCTGAAGGCGGTGGGGAGACTGGCGCTCGGCCATGACCAGCCNCCCTAGACACGGGCCAGGAGCAGATCCGCGCGACGCCCGTACCACAGCTCATAGGGCGTGCGGTGACCTGGGAGGGGGCTGTGGGGAATGTGGTTCCAGACCCAGGTCATGTACGCCATGCCCTCGAAGGCAAAGGCCTCAGGCATGGAGCTGTCGGCGCGCATGGCGCGGACCGCATCCTCCATGGTGCGGTTCTAGCGCTCGGAGACACCGTTTTGCTGGGGGGTGACGGGTGCGGAGAGGTTGTGGAAGACGCCAAGCTCGGTGAAGGAGNGCAGATGCGGCCCCGCGGAGAGAGCTTGCTCCCATGCTACTCCGGTGTGAACCAGACGCAGGCAAGGGAGCCCTAGACACGGGCCAGGAGCAGATCCGCGCGACGCCCGTACCACAGCTCATAGGGCGTGCGGTGACCTGGGAGGGGGCTGTGGGGAATGTGGTTCCAGACCCAGGTCATGTACGCCATGCCCTCGAAGGCAAAGGCCTCAGGCATGGAGCTGTCGGCGCGCATGGCGCGGACCGCATCCTCCATGGTGCGGTTCTAGCGCTCGGAGACACCGTTTTGCTGGGGGGTGACGGGTGCGGAGAGGTTGTGGAAGACGCCAAGCTCGGTGAAGGAACGGGCCATGTCACCGAGGTACTCGCCGCCTAGGTCCGAGCGAAAGGTCTGAAGGCGGTGGGGAGACTGGCGCTCGGCCATGACCAGCCAAATGCAGACTGCAATGGCGGCATCACTCTTCTGTCGCAGACTGTAGACCCAGCGCATGCGCGTGAAGTCATCAGTCAACGTCAGGACGTAGCGACCGCGGTCCTCCTGAAACTCGACAGGGAGTGGACCCATGAGGTCGGAGTGGACAAGCTCCAAGGGCCGACGGGCCCTGGAGATAGACGCAGGATAGGTGGACCGGTGCCTTTTGCCTTCAGCACAGGCCAGGCAGTTGGTCGTGGGCGGCGCCTCGAAGGACGCCGCATCAAGACCGAGAGCAGGCTGAGTGCAGATTAGCCTGTCGACAGCCCCTAGGTGCACATGACAGAGGCGTCGATGCACGAGATGGTGATGCTCAGGGGATAGAGCACCAGCGATGAAAACACGGACAGTGGGAGACGAAGGCAAGGGAGGGGCACTCGCAGAGGACCCAGAGATGTGATACAGATCATCGACGACCGTCCCACTGAGGACAATCTCCTCGGTGTCGCGCACAAAGATGCGAGCATCTGCAGCTGTGTGCGTGACACCGAGGCCCATCTTGGTACAAGCACGGACGGACAGCAGGCTGAGTTCCAGATCAGGGACAAAGAGGACGTCGGAGATGTATACGGGACCAGCGGGCCCGGTGAACTGCACTACCCCAACACCCTGGACAGGGACCTCATAGCCAGCTGTAGTGCGAACAGAGAAAACAGTGCCAACATGATGCAAGACGATGAAGGCGTCACGTCGACACGTCATGTGATGGGTGCCACCCGAGTCAACGACCCAGGTGGCGTCAGTGACACGCGTACAGGGGGCAAGGTGGCACTCGGCGATGGAACAAGGCGCGGCAGTAGGACGCTCGGCGGGGGACACGACAAGGCGACCAGCGGAGCGCACATGAAAAACATGCAGCCAAGACATATCATCAGGTCCGTCCCGCACACACGGCTGGGCGTGGGGACCACCACAGGCATCATCACACGACAACACAAACATTCCACAGGCAGTGGCACCCCTCGACTCAGTCAACTCACTCGCACCTCCCTGAGAGGAGCACAGGGCGAGAAGTTGGTGCAGCTCGGCGATCGTCCTGTCGCATTCGGCGAGCGCCTGGTTGCGAGGATCCGCGGAGGAGAGTACAGTGGCGGCGGACTCCTCTGGGACGGCTGCAGTTGTGGCGGCCGAACGAGCGGTCGCACCGGACGTCTGGCGCATGCGCGCCTCGTGCGCCTGCTGCAGCCCATGGGTGACCTTGGCCCAGTCCAACGAGCAGCCTATCAGGCGTGTGCAGTCGGGGTAGCGATGGTCACCCCCGTAGTTGAAGCACACGAGCCGGTGGCCCGTCGTATCGGCAGAGCCGCTGCTGCCACTGCTACTGCTGTTGCCGCCGCCGCTGCCACTGCTCCCGCTGCTGCTGCTGCGGCTGACACTACTGGTGCTAATGCCGCTGCTGGTCCCACCGTTGGAACCACCACCTGACGATTTGCGGCCCTTCTTCCCTTGAGATGGAGCCGCTGATGCTATAGACGGTGATGAGGAGGAGGATGCGGCGGCAACTGCAGCTGAAGCGGTGCTGTAGTGGGTGCGGTTTGCGGCGTCCATGCCGGCTACCTCCAGAAAGTGGAGGGTGGCCCAGCGCAGCAGGATTCCGTCGCTCGCCATGTCGCGAAGCAGAGTCTGGTCGAAGTTGCTGAAGATGCACGCGTAGTCAGGATGGATGCCGTAGAGGATGATCTGGAGGGCGGAGTACTGCGCAGGGGCGTCGTCTCCCAGCTCCTCGTACAACTGGATCGCCCGGCAACATTAGTCAGCTACGGACTCTTGAGCAGTCTGACAGAGGGAGTTGAAGTCGGCAAGGCACTGGGATATCAGGGCCAAGGTGGCGCCCTAAAAAAGAGTGACAGCCAGCGCCCACGCCTCGCGAGGGTCAGCTCCCGAGCCGGTCAGCGGATCGCTAAGGAACCGACTGAAGTCTTTGGTGAAGTCTAGGGCGGCTTTCAGTAGACTGGAGGCAGTGCGGACTGCCATCTGCGTTTGTGCGGGGTCAGACGCCTGGTGTGGGGTGAGATAGTAGGCGAGGACTCCCTCGCTCATGGCCCATATGCGGAAGTGTGGCTCCCAAGACTTGAAGTCATTCCCAGTCCGGAAGACGGGCGGATCCGACTCAAACCACTTGGGTGGCTTGACTGTCGGCAGAGCGACGGGTGAAGTCACTGCGGGACCGGGCATGGTGGAGGTAACCCCCTTGCCCAGGCGGGCCCGCGGAGCCAGCTCCTCAAAGCTTAGAGGGCGGCGAGATGAGCTCAGGCCGGTGTCGGCGCTGGCGCTCGTGCCCTGGAGGGCAGCATTGGCCTCACGCGCTCTGCGACGTGCCTCCAAGTCGATGAGGCGTGCTCGCAGTATCTCCTCCTAACCCTCCTCGTCAGAGTCGGAGAGGGTCTCCGCAACCTCGTCTGCATTGTCGCCGTGAGCGAGATGGTCCTCGATTGGGTCTGTGGACGGGTGCTGCTGCTGCTGCTGGACCTGCTGCTGCTGGGGCAGTAAGCCCCTGATCAGGTCCTGCAGCTCGGCGACCTGCTTCGTCAAAGTGTTGCGGCTCTCCGCCTGTAAGTCAGCCAGTGCGCGTACTTGGCACGCCAATGTCGTTGGGCTCGGCGGCCGCTGCTGCTGCTGCTCTTGCGGCGGCTGCTGCTGCTGCTCTTGCGGCGGCTGCTGCTGTCGCTACTGCTGTTGCTGCTGCTGCTACTGCTGCTGCTGTAGTGGCTGCTGCTGCTACTGCTTTTGCTGCTGCTGCTGTGGTGATGACGGCGGCGGCCGACGTTGGCCGCTGACGGTGCTATCCTCGGTAGCTGCGTCAGTAGCGGCGCTGGAGGGGGTAAGCTTCGGCATGCCGGCCGGTTCCCCCCTTTCCCCCCATTTTTTGTGTGTGTTGTTGCGGAACACCTTTCCACGGAAACTCACCTCTGCGGAGCCCCTCCGCAGACCCCCTCCGCGGAACACCTCCGCGGACCTCCTCCGCGGTGCACTTCACCGCGGAAGTTCACTGCGGACTTCCGCGGACCGGCTCGGGCTGGACGCGGTCGCGTTGGTCGGGTCGGCGCGGAACGACGTGGAGTGCCGCGAGCAACCACCGTGGTCGCGTCGATGCGGAACGCATCGGGGTGTCGCGAGCTGCCGGGGCACCTCCGTCGGTGTGTTCCGCGACCACCGCAGGGCTGCCGCGTCTGTCGACCGCGGAGTCACCGCGGCGCTGCCGCGAACTCGCGACGGCGGATCCACCGCGGAACACCGCTGGTGTGTTCCAAAACCGCCGCGGAGCTTTTGTGGTGGAACGCCGTGGATCCGTGGAACACCACGGATCTGCCGCGTCACTCTCACCGCGGAGTGACGAGTTCGGAACGCCGCGTGCGATCGCGGTGGATCCGCGACACTGCCGGCGCGTTCCGTTGCGATCGCGGAGCTGCCGCGTCCGCTGAGCGGCGGAGCACCGCGGAGTGATTGCTGTTACCGCAGAACGGCCGCCGCGGAGTTGTAAAAAACATCGCGGGTTTCTTAAAAGAACGGTCGGGAACGGTGGTGGGTTCTCCCAGGATCTTTTGCCGAGACAGGGGGCGCTGCTGCTGCTGCTACTCAAGGCAACGACTGCGGTCGCTCACTGCTACTGCGGTTGCTGCGCCTCTGCTACGCAGCTGTGCGAGCACTGGCTCGCTGCTCTGATACCATGAAAGAAAGCTTCCTAGCACTGCTGTTGCTGGCGCAGCAGTACAAGCCGGCCGGCAAACTCATTAGCACACACCGGTGAGGGTGAGAACAGCAAGGGGTTGGCTAGGGACACGAAACACAAGTGTCAGAAGCTGCAAATACTGAATTGTGCAGAGAGAAATGACAACTGAGGCGCACAAGGGCGGCCCTACTGGATGCACACACACACACACACACACACACACACACACACACACACACACACACACACACACACACACACACACACACACACACACACACACACAC
>SZWC01017329.1:11546-55381 GCA_023375785.1 Penium margaritaceum
GCCACTGCTGCTGTCTGCACTTCGGCAGAGCTTGAGGCGTTGCCACAACAATCGGCCTGGAACGCACAGTGCTGACATCACCATGCACAGCAGCAGCAAGTTTTCTCGGAAGTTTCGCCACTGCGGATCTGAGAGGTCGACTTCTTGAAGGCTTGAGGGTAGTGGCAGCCATCCTCCTTCCCTCACGCCTGGTAGCCAGGGCCTCCAAGGGGAAGAAGGGGCGCCCAGGGAGAGTGAGAGAGACCTTGATCTGGAGAAAAAAGAGTAGAAGAAGAAGGCGGCGTAGCAATAGTAGAAGAGGAACTCAGCTGAGAGCCAGCGGCCCCCTCTCCTTCTGCTGCCTCTGCTGCCGCTGCTGCCGCAGCCGCTGTGGTCGCCGTCTCCACTAACGTGGCTGCTGGTATCGCTGCTGATGCTTCTGCCATAGGTACTGCTCCCATAGTGGCTTCTACTTCCAAGTGGGAGGGTCATGGCAGCCCAAGCGCCTCAGACACCGCTGATGCCGCTGCTGCTTCTCCTGCTCCTGCTGTTACCAGTTCAGCTCGTGCTACTGGTGCTGCTACTGGCGCTGCAGCCGCAGCAGCAGCACCAGCTGCTGCTCCTGCTGCAGCTGCTGCTGCTACTGCTGCTGCTGCTGTTGCCGCAGCCGCCGACCGCTGCTGCTGCTGCTGCTGCCACCGTTGCCTAAGAAAGATTCACGCGAGAGCGCGTGACAGCGCTTACTCGTCTAGCCGAATTCCGCCAGCTCAGGCTCCATGAGCCTGCCACATGTAGTTGGGCGGACTTACAAGTTGCCCCTATTCACGCTGGACCATGTCTTTGCTGCCCAATTCTGAGGATTATCAATAAGTCACTCCCATTCTCATAACATGTAGCCAGGTCGACCCTACTTTACATGCATCGGAGCATTGTCTCCAAGGCGCCCAGTACGGATGAAAACTTATCGACGTCTTGTCCCCACTTTAAGATGTGAGGGCATGGTGCCGATAAAAATTTGTATCATATATTGCCGAAAATGACTTTCGATGAAACCATACAGTACATCATTCTGCACACCGTGTCCGACATGTCCGCCCTCCACAGATGGCCGAGGTCGTCGCCGAAATTTTTACAACTTACACGGTGCATGTCTGATGTCCTCGATATCACTATAAAGAACCCAATATGTTGTGCTTGAAAAGTCCACAACATGGCATATGTTTATCTTCCTCGCAACTTCTACGTATTGTGTCGCAAGTTGCCACCTCTCTTTGCATTGTTTAATGCACAATGGCCCGACGTCACAATGGTTCAACAACATATGATGTGCTGGTGACCTCTGCTATACATGGAAAGAGGACCCTACAATTGTGAATGAATCGCGTCCACGTACACAGCATCCACGTTAGCATGTGCGTTGAGATGATGCGTACAAGCTTCCTAGGGACACAGCCGCTGACTAGGCGTCAGTGCCCTGTCAGACAGTGACAACACTCACAAGTCGTACACACGACGGCAAGGGTCTGGCTAGGAGACACAAGTCAGAGTGTCATAATGCTTCAATAGCATTTTTAGAGAGAAACGACAAATGACAGGTCCATGGCATAAGTACCTGCCGCGGCGCACGGCGGGTGTTCTCACGTGGCAGCATAAGGTCTGTCCTAAAACCGGCCTAAAACTATTGTTTTGGCCGTAACTCAGCATAGACATGTCAGAACGATATGTCGTCTGAACCTAGACGTGCATAATCACAAGCCAAACGCTACGACTTGTCACATGCATGTATCTGGAATCAAACGGTGAACACACAAAGCAAAAACATGCAGATCGGGCCCACGACCAGTCCACCGATAAACTCCTACGTGCTGCAGAAAAGCTACAGGAGGTCCCTGGTAGCGTCCAAAGCTCTGGGACGGTTTTCGGTCAGCTCCAAGCTGGTAGTCCCCAACCAGAAGACGCACCGGTACCACCGGGGTCCACATCAGAGATGCGCACGGGCATGGACACGGCTGAGTGGTCACAGTAAACTATATAGGTCGACAGGAACGTCACAAATCACAACACGTTGACGAATGTGTGAACACTCACAATCTTGCAAAGTTAACACCCCCCCTCCACCCTCCCTTGAACCATGGTCAAGTGCCCCGATGTCCGGTCATAGTGCACACAGGAGCTGGCAGGGGTCGCTGACGTCGCTCAGTCTTCGTTGCATGTTGCATCGTCGAGGCCTGGACAACCCGAATGCCCCTTGACCGGTCTGGTGTCATGCCCATGGCAGTGGCCAGCATTCTCGCAGCGGGTGATTTAGGGGCATGGGGGCATTGTACATACCTAATCTTCATTTTTATCGCCAACATGCCCTCACTCTGGCCGTATGGTGGCTTCAACGTCGCTCTGCTCACCAAGTGTAAAGCAGCAAATCGTTTACACCACACGCTGCGTTCGTAGGCAGCTGTCGCCTGGACCTCACTATCCGGATCTGCTAACGGCGGACCAAGTTGTCAGATATGTTGACCCCATCCATCTCCTCTCGTTCGTGGAATGGGATGAAGACATGAGATAGCATGATGAATAGGATGCACAACAAGAAGTTGTGCTACTTGCATCCATGACCCCCAAATCCCCTGACTCGAGACTCGTGACGTATAAAGGTAGAAAAAGCATGTGTGTCCGTCTGGAATGGTACAACCCACCAACTGGTATGACCTACATCCTTCATGTTAATGCACAATGGCCCGTCCCGTTTCTGGCCTGGAGTGCTTGCTAGGACAACTTCCCACTACAGTTAGCCTGAAGTCAAGCACCGAACACCGCGCACATGGAAGCAGAAAGAGCCATCGCAGAATCGGAAGCGTCCTTCGTCTTCGTTTGCACACTGTAGGTTGAAAGCCCAATCACTTGTACTGAATGCTCTTTTTTCTTTGGAGTGCAGCCCCCATCCGCCCCCCGACGAGGATGACGACGGGCTAGACAGGGCACGATTCCCGAGAGGCATGGAGTTCCAAACCATGGAAGAGTGTCGCAGCGCCATCGAGGACTATGTAGTCCAATAGTGATTTCAGTTGATTTGGGAGCGGTCAAAGCCCGGCCGTATAGTGGTGCGCTGTCGCAGCCAGAAGAGCGAGGGGTGTGACTGGGTCATCCGTGTGTGCATGAGCAGCAATTCCCACAGATGTGTGGTGTCGTCGTACGTCGACCCCTGGCCAAACTAAGGGGAATCTCGCACGCACAACGAAGTGGGTCTTACGACGCATCCAAGACACGGTGGCCATATACCCTATCACTGACGCTAAAGCTTTCCGTGCTATCATGGAAGCTGTAAGCCATGAAAAAATTGGCTACCAGCTCATGTGGAGGGCTCGGGACAAGGCGCAAAAGGAAGCGATGGGAGAGAAGGCATCCTCCCAGGCCCTCATCCCCACATACTGTGCCGAGGTGAGGTTTCATTTTACTATTCGTCCACATCGCACACTTTGACCTTTTTTTACAAGCAATTTCATACATGTCCCTACAGCTTTGTGCACGTGTAGCTCATGAGGGTTGACCCGAACACAGTTGCCATTGCGAAGCAGCTGAAAAAAAAGGTTCCAACGCTGTTTTGTGGCGCCCGAGGATTGCGGTAAGGTGTGGTCGCACGTGCACCGCATCGTCACCCTAGACGGGACGTTCTTCAAGAATTGGCTGCAATCAAGTTTCCTTGTTATCCAGTTCTTTGATGTCAACAACAACAATGTCCCCATAGCCTACGCCATCATCAGCAAGGGGACGGAAACAACTAGAGTTGGTTCCTCCTCCAGCTTACAAACGTGTACTAGATGATGCGGTAGTGCGGCACAACGATCATTGGTGATTGAGACGCGGCCATCCTGGCTGCCATGCATAAGTTGGTCCCTCGGGCATTGAACAAGAACTATGCATTTCATGTTAAGGAGAACATTTGTGTGACCTACACTAAGACCGCATCGGAGATCTTTTGACGTCTGGTGAACACCTCACCTAAGCGTGAGGATTATGACAAGCTCTCTTTGGAACTGGTGGAGTGCAATCAGGGGGGCATACACCTACGTCTTTGGAAGAGGTTTCGAAGGTGGAATCCCATTCCAATGCAAGAGCCAGTTCCACAGTCCACCGAGGTGTGGAGGGCACATCACAAGTGACACCGCAAAATCATTGAACACATGTATCATTGAGGCGAGGAAACTTTTCCCATTCCACTGCTTTGCCAAGTTGTACCCGTTCATGAAAACGTTGTGGGCGGATGAAGTTTGCACACAATTCCTTCATGGGCACCAGCCATGATAAGATGTGGGCGACAACACCGGAAAAGGTGCTATACTACAACTACCTGGAGACCAAAGACTACGAGGTGGTGCACACCAGGAACCTGATGGCGAAACTGACTTGTAGCACGGGTGTGCCGTGGCAGGTGCATTGCCGCACACGTAAGTGCAGCTGCGACCGCTACCAGGAGTTTGGCATCCCATGTGTGCACGATTGTGCAGTGCTCCTCAATAACGGCGTCACCCCGGATGGCTACACCGACATGGCGTATAGTGTGGCCAAATGAAAGCAATGCCATGGCCACCCCATGCCACAGGTGAACCTCAAGACGTTAAGGCTTGCACCACCGGAACAAGACTGTGAGGGGGAGCCTCCTGGACCAGGGTGGCAGGCACCTGGCGATCGTTTCATGGGTTGGTTGCAAGGTAGGCGCAAGCAGAGAGGCAACCTCTTATGTGCCAACCATATCTCTGGTCAGTGTGGCTAGAAGGGTCACCCAAAACGTCGTTGCATGAACCCACCCATGCCGACACCATTGCAAATGGCTGCAGGGTGCGTTGCTGACCTGCATGCATACTAGGTTGCCACAACCACTGCTATAGAAGATGCAGCAAGCCTTCTCATTAATACAATTAACGTGGATGTAGCAGCTCTAGCTGGCATTCCTACAGCCACACTTACAGGCACGACTGTCGTGGACCCTATGGACGGCGAGCTAACTAAGGACCAGTCTGTGACATGAGAGGATCAGAGAGAGGAGGGGGAGGATGAGGAGGAGTACAAGGAGGACAGTGCAGGAGTGAAGGAGAAAAACAATTTGATCTTGGTCACCAGGCCAACTCTTGTGGATGATCTTTCAATTGAGTGGACTGCATCCGAGACCTCAGACGAGGAGTACGACCAAGACGAGGAGACAAGGAGGGCAAGGCATGAGCAAGAGGAGGTAGCTTTTAGGCATTGGTATGCCATGGTGCGTAAGCTCGTGCCAAAGATGGGACTTCCAGACCTTGACCTTGTGCTTGACAGTGGTGTGGTGTGAAGGTAAGTGCTGCACTAACCCTTGCTGTATGTGCTCTTTGCTACGTGCATGCTCAAGGAGTATGCATTGTTCATCAACTTGTTTGACAAAATCTTCACTGATTATGTTTGTTCCACCAATGTATGCACGTGCACAAGGCTTTCCTCCTCGTGCGTCTGCAAGTTTCCTCAAAATCAGGGAAACAGAGGTCAAATGGAGGAGTTTCTGTTAGGGGGTGATGTAGGTTGTGGCGCCTCAATGTGGGGACATGTGATGATGGTCAGATAACACCTGGCCAACCAGAGGAATTGTTCTATGATGTAGTGGAGTGCGGAGATGCGTGTGCTTCTACAGCTTGTGATGTGATCCGCAAGGTGCACAGTTTGCCAGTGCATGGGCAAGAGTGAATTGCTCCGTGTGATCTCTCTCCATTGTATTACACTTGCAAATGAAGCACTACAAACTCTTTCTTCATTCATAGTTTTCTTCCCATTTCTAATCATTAGCCTTGTTTCACCATGCTAGACACTTGACTTGCAGCCTCTCTCTTGTGCATTACCCTTGGACATGATCATCCTTAGCCTTCTTTAAAGGTGTTAAATAGACACAATGTTGTATGAATTCATTTAACAATTTGGAAAGGTACAACAAACACTCCATACTTGGGGCATTGGTGATCTTGTCCATCGCAGCGGACTGGTCCACATCGGCAATTGGTGCCAGGAGTTACCGAACGGCCCTACATGAACTGTTGTGCCAGCTGGGCGATATGGGAATGTGCATCCCGGGACTAAGTGATGGCTCTAGCGCTGCACAATCAACGAACTACCACTTAGGTGTATGAAAACTTTATCCCGTTATGATATGGTCATGGGCAGGTACATTCTGCCTGGCCAACATCGCAGTCGCATGTCCTATCCTATACAAAAAGTGCTTGGACGAAACAAGAGTTCGACTTTTGAACCAGTTGAATGCATCGGTTCACACCGTGAACAGCTAATTTAGTGAGTACCGCTTCCTTGTTTCAGTCAGCATTACCAATCACTTGTTAACTCTCCACCTAACCTCAAAATCTGGCAACATGTTGGATCGACATGGACACAGATGGATGACCAAACGGCCTGGACTATCCTGGATGTGGTACTCCCATACCGGATCCCTCGGAGGTTCATCAGGCATGGGTCGCATTCAAGGAGGACTGGGATCGGAATGTAGTATGCAACAGGGAGTGGGGCCATGAACGACCATCATGGGCCATATGTCTCGTGACTCTTGAATAGATGGGATGGAACTTGGGGAAGCCCATGCCGAGTCGTAGGCCCGTCAAGTGTCCTCAGCCATGGGAGCTGTGGGTATGGTCCGAGCCACCGAGTCCTTAGTGGCATGTGCTCATGTCATCATATACCACTTTTGGGCAATTCATGTTCACCTTTTGTAAGGGCACATGCAAATGTAATCACAAAGTTATTCCTACAATGCCCTTCTTCCGGTGTGCAGTATTTAAGTATGATTTCGAGATTTCATCTCTACCTTGCCCTTTGTATGTGGCCATGTAGAGCATGGATTTGCAATAGAATGTCCATAGTACCCAATTTCCATAACATACTCGTGAAAGAACCATAGAATCATGCCTAGTTGGCCCAATGTTTGTGGTCTTAAAAAGTAGGTTGTCCTGGACAGTATGCTTCTGACCAAACTTTCCTAGTGACAATCTTCATACACAAGTTAGAAAAAAAAAATCAAGTAATTTCAACCATGTTTTGATATCTATTTTTCTGCCTACCTACATGTTAGAGTTTACATTGTGATCAAGAATAGATAAACTCGAACAAAAAGTGGTAGAGCATCTAGTAGTTACATTGAACTATGTGAAAAAAATGAGACATAGGAGGCATCGTACGTGCTTGTTGATTATGTCACCCGTGAGGCCATGTTGTGACCTTTCAGAAATGAATACCTCAAAACCTTGCAACAGTTCAAGAAGCAAAACAAGAACAATCAAAGCTTAAGTTTACAAAAATCCATGATTCCAACAAGTCTTTTGCAAACATTTCAGAGACCAACAACACTCCTAGAACTTTTGTTGTGTGCCTCCAACAGTGGTCACAATAGGTTGAAACATTGGAAAGAGAACATCAGCAAACGGGATAGTGTTATACATAGTGGAAAATTTGTGCGTAGCAGGTAGAAGTTGTGGAACACAACACAATTCAGGAAAACATAACACTTGGCTTATTTGGAATGACTAGTAAGTGTAGTTCAGGGACAGATTTTGGAACTATCTAGCGCATGTACACAAGTGTCAGAACACGAATGAGACCTACTTGAGGTCTTGAGCATTCGAAGCAGGCATCCTGTGCGTAGTCACATCCTTAGTGGCCACTTTAAGAAATTCCGTCAAGAATTCAAAGGGTTTCAGGAATGTAAGGCGCTTAGCACCGTCGAGAAGTTGACCAGGCTGTGTTGACCCATTGATACGGTTTGCGATGATTCAATTTAGCCTTGTGGAGAGTGGTCCATATTAGCACAAACTCTAGTAATGGAACAACGAGAGTCAAGGTAGCAAGCCAAAATGCCCTCGTTGAAATGTCATGAAACCTTTAAAGGGCTACATGGTGGACTATGAATGAAGGAACAAGAATTACCACTTATAGAGTTCAAACAATCTTCTACGTCTAGGATGAAACATCTCATGATTTTCTCATGAAAATTCTAGTCTTGTCTCTTGTGATGATGCATGATATGCCGTGCATGTGCACGACATGGTTAAGGAGCAATCAGGTAGTCCCCTCGGTGGTGACCATTTTTGTTGTTGAGATAAAATATGTCGCTTTGGAGAAGAAATGCACAACCACAAGTATCATGTCAAGCACATATCTTTGTATGAAAAACTGCTTAGTGATTTCCATCGGTATGTCGGGTTATGATGCTGTGAGCACCCAAAGCAATGACCAAACCCAGGGATTTTGTCCGGCTTGACACATGTGCTTTGAAAGCGTCACCCGCCTTGTGCTAGTTTGCAAAGTCTGCTTGCATCTTGTCCCATGAGTAGTACATTACAAGCTTCCTGAGAGGCTTTTCTTTGCTGCCAAAGCATCCACTAAGATTGGTGTTGTGGCACTCCTCCAATACCTACAAGATCTTCACTTAGTAGCATGACAAAATGTTTCCATTCCCAATATAGAGAACCAACCTAGAATTTTGCATTGACTCATCCACTCAAAAATTCATGACTGCTTAAAGGCAGTTGATTGAAGTACACGTCTTGCTCAATTTCGAGATTGCTGATCTTGGACATGAAATCAACATCGTCGATTGTGATCATCATTAAGAAAATTCCTCCAGGCCTATACTCGTTATAATGATTGAATGTAGGCTCAAGAAAATCCATCCATTGATTCCGTAGAAAGCTTTAATGTTGGCTTGGTCTTCCGTTTATGCCCAATCACCCCAAATCAATACACGTGCAAATGTGTGTAAAAGAGAAGAACATATGGTGAGGATCCTTCCAGGAAAGAAACCTAAAATGTGGACAATGTTTCTAGGAAGTCACTTGTTACACTCAATATCATACACAATCATGTGCACATCAGCACCTGAACTTCCATGATCTTTCTTTACAACTGGGTTCATTGAAAACATCACAAGAATTATTTCAACATAAATAATTTCTGAAAATGACTTAATCATTTCCTTGCTTCAAATGAGATATACATTGTACACATTGTATGTTTTGTGCTATTTTTGTAGAATTGAATCCGTACCTATATTGTACTAAACTCTGGACAGGCGTAACGTGGAAGGTTAACATGTGTGTGGGACAGTCCGACATACGATGGACGGGTCAATCTTCCATCCGCTTACGGTCGCTTGTGTCATCGACGTGGTACTACTCGAGTCCCCCCCCCCCCCCCCCGCGTCCCCCCACTCAAAAGTGCATTAGGGTGGTGTACTAGAGAGTGTATCTTGAGAAGACTTCTTTTTTGTAATTGTGTCTTTGGAGGGAGATGCAAACATGCATATACACAAGTCCGTAAAACTTTCCTTCCCCCAATACACCCTCCAATACACTTCCCCAATACACTAAGGGGTTTCACGGGGGAGGGGGAGGGGGGAGTTCAGTTGGGATCCCATTATGGTGGAGTCAAAGTATACTGAAATATTTATGTACAACCTTATAGCTGGTTACGTAGACAAAGAGAGAGACGTCAGATGCTTTTAGTCGACGTCTTCTGAGTAATTCATGTATATGTACACAAGTCTGTTTTTGTTCTGTCTACCAGATACACTCTCAGCTACACTCATCCACTTTGGGAGGGGGGGGGCATTTATGGTTAATCACCCCTTACAAATTCACCCTTCATTCAGTGTACATGTCCAAAGTAGTCACTTGGAAGTTTCATGGTACCTTCGTGGACCTTACGTCACAATTTCATTTTACCAGTTGTCCATAGACAGAATAGTGTATAGTTATTCTTCAACACGGGAAAGAACGTGGAAGGATCTCAGTGAAATTTTTACTACCTAATAAAAACCATGGTTTAGCAATTCACAACTCTATCTACATTTCCCATTTAAGCACCTATATGTGTACATACACATAAATTGTACTACATCCATAAGTACGTAATAGATGTATTTGTGGACTTGGAAGCTCGTCAGACCATTAGACGTTTACGAGGTTTGATGTTCCCTACTCGGGCTCCCGCTGGGCCCTGGTCGAGTGGGGCTCGGTACTGTGCTGACTCGGCAAGTTGCTTCGCTGTTTTTTTGTTTTTGTTTTTTTCCTTGTCCATCGACGACTAACGACAAAATTTGTGGTCGGCGGTCCTCGCGGGCCGTCGATACGGAAGTTCAGTCGAGCTTCCGCATCGACAGCTAGCGAGGGACACAAATCGGCGGCTGACCGCTGACTGTAGATTCGCCGGAGTTTTAAACCGGAAGTTGCAAACCCTACCGAAACCGCGCTAACGCACATGGAAGTTAACAATCGATGCAAACTTCCATTTGGCGTTAACAATCTGCCAGTTAGGGGAGCAGTTGACGTGCAAGAAATACTACTAAGAATAAAAATACGTGAACGCATACCAATATGAAATCCCTAACGATTGAGTCCAAGAACTAGGATCGGAGTCGATACATCGCGATCGTCAAACGCTAAATATCGACGCCGCACGAGTGCACTCTAGGCTTTTTGAAAAAGACGATATTGTAATTTTTACTTCAAGAACTTTATGATGTCAAAGTCGTAGACATGTTAAACATAGTTGTGGACGTCGTCGACATCTATGTTTAAGATGTCGACGACGTCGGTGATCGTCGATTCTTATGGATCGACATTTCACGCATGTTTCTGGACATCTTCTTAAATACACTTAGTGTATTTTTCACTTGTCCGTCAGATACACTTACCATATACACTCCCCCAGTACAATTTAACCTTTTGAGGGGGGGGGAGATCTCCAACTCCCATGTTGCCCCCCCCCCCCAAAAGGGTAAAGTGTATTGAGGGAGTGTATATGGTAAGTGTATCTGATGGACACGTCAAAAATACACTAAGTGTATTCTACACTTAGTGTATTCACGTAGTGGTTGTGCAATACACCACCCAGCTACACAACCCCCAATACACTCGTCACTTTTGGGGGGGGGGGAGATTGGGTCCGGACAATGTGGCTACCAATGTGTAATATGGCTGCGACACATATGTATGTCATCGAGTAGTCGACGGTCGTGAATCGTCATCTTTTTAAAGGCAATCAAGTCGTAGGTCGTTGATCGTCGATCGTGATTAATCGACGGTCGACGAGTGTTTCCAGATGTCAACTCCAAATACACGTAGTGTATTTTTCACTTGTCCGTCAGATACACTTACCATATACACTCCCCCAATACACTTTACCCTTTGGGGGGGAGGGTGATCTCCAACTCCTATGTTACCCCCCCCCCCAAAGGGTAAAGTGTATTGGGGGAGTGTCTATGGCAAGTGTATCTGATGGACACGTAAAAAATACACTAAGTGTATTGTACACTTAGTGTATTCAAGTATCGGTTGTCCAATACACTCCCCAGCTACACAATCCCAATACACTCGTCACTTCTGGGGGGGGGGATTGGGGTCCCGACTATATGGCTACCAATGTGTAATATGGCTGCGACACATGTTTATGTCATCGAGTAGTCGACGGTCGTCGATCATCGATCGTCATCTTTGTAAAGGGGACCGTGTCGTAAGTCATCGATCGTCGATCGTCATTGATCGACGGTCGACGAGTGTTTTCAGATGTCTACTCCAAATACACTTAGTGTATTTTTCACTTGTCCGTCAGATACACTTACCATATACACTCCCCCAATACACTTTACCCTTTTTTTCGGGGGGGGGAGGGATCTCCAACTCCCATGTTGTCCCCCCCCCCCCCAAAGGGTAAAGTGTATTGAGGAAGTGTCTATGGTAAGTGTATCTGATGGACACGTAAAAAATACACCAAGTGTATCGTACACTGAGTGTTTTTAACTATCAGTTGTCCAATACACTCCCCAGCTACACCACCCCAATACACTCACCACTTGGGGGGGGGGGGAGGTTGTCACCGACGATGGATTCTGCAGCAATGGCAAATGTATGCTTGTTTCGAAGGTTGTTTAAATTTGTATTCGGCAGTACAGAAAGTAAATACCCAATTTACAAAGGTAACCAATCAGAAATTATGAAGACATAAATACTCCTACTATACATCAACACTGGAATATCATATTACATTTTTTTCCTGGCTAAATAAGTGAATTAGTTTTAACAAGGCATAAGTATCAGATACATAACTTTCCAAGTGCATGGAATATGAATACCCTTCTAGGCAACTTCATGGAAATTTCCCTATAGTCCATACCTAGTACACTAGATGTGCCGTGTATAAAAAGCCCTTCATTAACCATACCTCGGGGGGGGGGGGGGGGGGGGGTCCTTGTATCCAGATCCCCCACCCCAGCAAGTGAAAGTATATTGAGGTGGTGTATTGGAGAGTGTAGCTGGGGGAGCATTCTTTTCTTAACTAGTGTATTAGGAGGGAGGTGCAGACCTGGCGGTACACAAGTCCGAAAAAACCTCATGCCCCCAATACACTCCCCAATACACTTCCCCAATACACTAGGGGGTTTGCGAGAGAGGGGGGGGGAGGGGGAGGTCCAGTTGGGATCCCATTGTGGCGGAGTTGAAGTACACTAAACTGTTTGTGTACAGCCTTATAGCTGGTTACGTAGACAAATAGAGAAACTTCGGATGTTTGAAATCGGCGGTTTACGGGTACTGAATGCAGATGTACACAAGTATGTTTTTTTTTTCTACTAGATACACTCCCAGCTACCCTCTCGCAATACACTTGTCCACTTTGGGAGGGGGAGGGGGTCCTTGTATGAAGATCCTCCCCCCCCCCCAGCAGTTCAAAGCGTATTGGGGTGGTGTATTAGAGAGTGTAGCTAGGAGAGCCTTCTTTTTTCATCTAGTGTATCCTGAGGGACGTATGGACCTGTCCTTACACCAGTCCAAAAAAACCTCGTACTCCCAATACACTTGCCAATACACTTCCCCAATACATTAGGGGGGTTTGCGGGAGGGTGGGGGAGGGGGAGGGGGTCCTTGTATGAAGATCCTCCCCCCCCCCCAGCAGTTCAAAGCGTATTGGGGTGGTGTATTAGAGAGTGTAGCTAGGAGAGCCTTCTTTTTTCATCTAGTGTATCCTGAGGGACGTATGGACCTGTCCTTACACCAGTCCAAAAAAACCTCGTACTCCCAATACACTTGCCAATACACTTCCCCAATACATTAGGGGGGTTTGCGGGAGGGTGGGGGAGGGGGAGGGGGTCCTTGTATGAAGATCCTCCCCCCCCCCCAGCAGTTCAAAGCGTATTGGGGTGGTGTATTAGAGAGTGTAGCTAGGAGAGCCTTCTTTTTTCATCTAGTGTATCCTGAGGGACGTATGGACCTGTCCTTACACCAGTCCAAAAAAACCTCGTACTCCCAATACACTTGCCAATACACTTCCCCAATACATTAGGGGGGTTTGCGGGAGGGTGGGGGAGGGGGAGGGGGTCCTTGTATGAAGATCCTCCCCCCCCCCCCCCCACAGGTAAAAGTGTATTGGGTTGGTGTATTGGAGAGTGTAGCTGGGGAAGCCTTCTTTTTTTAACTAGTGTATTTGGAGGGAGGTGCGGACCTGCCGTTACACAAGTCCGAAAAAAACCTCTTCCCCCGAATACACTCCCCAATACACTTTCCCAATACACTAGGGGGTTTGCGGGGATGGAGGGGGGGGTACAGTTGGGATCCCATTGTGACGGAGTTGAAGTACACTAAACTGTTTGTGTACAGCATTATAGCTGATTACACAAACAAAGAGAGAGACGTCGGATGCTTGAAATCGACTGTATACGAGTACTTAATGTAGATGTACACAAGTATGTCTTTTTGTTTCTACCAGATACACTCCCAGCTACACTCCCGCAATGCACTCGTCCACTTTGGGAGGGGGCGTCCTTGTATCCAGATCCCTCCCTCCCCCTCCCGCAGTTAAAATTGCGTTGGGGTGGTGTTTGGGAGAGTGTAGCTGGAGGAGCCTTCTTTTTTCAACTAGTGTATTTCGATGGAGGTACGGACCTGCCATTACACTTGTCTGAACGAACCTTGTCCCCCCAATACACTCCCTAATTCACATCCTCAATACACTTGGGGATTTGGGGGGGGGGGGGGGGGGGGGGGGGGGGGGGAGGGGAGGGGAGGATCCACTTGGGATCCCATTGTGGCGGAGTCGAAGCACACTATACTGTTTGTGTACAGCCTTACAACTGGTTACATAGACAAAGAGAGAGAAGTCGGATGCTTGAAATTGATGGTGTCCAAGTACTTAACTCAGATGTACACAAGTATGTTTTTTTTTCTGTCTACCAGATACACTCCCGCGATACACTGGTCCACTTCGGGAGGGGGAGGTCCTTGTATCCAGATCCATCTCCAGAAGATGAAAAGTGCCTTGGGGTAGTGTATACAAGAGTGTAGTTGGAGAAGCCTTCTTTTTTCAACTAGTGTATTCAAAGGGAGGTACGGACCTGTTGTTACACCAGTCCGATCAAACCTCTTCCTCCCAATACACTCCCCAATACACTTCCCCAATACACTATGGGGTTTGCGGGGGGGAAGGGGGGTCCAGTTGGGATCCCATTGTGGTGGAGTAGAAGTACACAACTCTTTGTGTACAACCTTATAGCTGGTTACGTAGACAAAGTGAGAGATGTCGTATGCTTGAAACCAACGGTTTACAAGTATGTAATGCAGATGTACATAAGTCTGGTTTTTTTCTATGTACCAGCTACACTCTCTTATACACCACACCAAGAGAGTGTAGCTGATTGTGCCTTCTTATTAAAACTAGTCTATTTGGAGGGAGGTGCGGACCTGCCATTACACAAGTCCGAAAAAACCTTGTCCTCCCAATACACTCCCCAATACACTTCCCCAATACATTAGGGGGGTTTGCGGGAGGGTGGGGGAGGGGGAGGGGGGGAGGGGGGAGGAGAGGGGGAGGGAGAGGGGGGCATCTTCGAGAAAATGGTGACCCTAACCCTATCTGGAATTCACCCTAAGTCTTCATATGGATGTTAATCAAAGGAAACAAGGCATTTTGGAACACACACTTCATGTAAGAGGAATGCGAAAGACAAAACAGCCAAGGCATAATTCAAGGGACATATGTAGGCTTCCTACAAAAATTCACAATGCATGAAATCTCCTATTGAAGCAAACAAATTCAGTTCAGAAACATGGACTGAACATTTTGATTTTCACTAAAGACCTAGTGTTAAAAGAAGTGAAAGTCTCATTGTGAGCTTCTGGGAACTATACTTTAACAGGTTGCACTATACACAAGCATCATAGTGTCTTAAATGGGGATGATTAACCATAACTCTGGTCTTCAGAAGCTTAGGGGAAAGGTGTGTAGTGCACATGACACATAGCTTGATATCTCAGGTATTACCACCACATCTTGAATGAGTGAATGATTGCCAACATGAGAATGCGAAGCTTATTCAAATTACTGTAAAATCCATGCTTTCGATTGAAAAAAAAAGTACCTTCGGTATAATCGCATGGAACCTTATAGTTCCCTTTTGGACAGTACATGTGGAGGAATCCTGAAACATAGTTTTCCATACTCAATATGACATGGGGTCATGATCACTACACAAGCTTGTTCGGTAGAGAGGTAGTCCTTCCAATGTTTTTTCCGTGGCTATTTTAAGAAGGGATTTGATTTGAGAAAGAAGATACATGTTCTTTATAGTTAAAGCGCCATCGAGGGTGAATAGATGAGAGTTTCAGCCTTCGAATGTGATGATGATACCGTTATAGTACGTGAAAGGTGGATGCAAAAATGAAAACGCATGACAAAGTGTGGTGGAGGTGTGGGTTTTTAGAACAAAGTCAACATCATGGTGGGGCATTTGACACATGGACAAGTTAAGTTGTCGGTATGGTCTCAACTCCTCAAGTGCGCACTTCTCTCTTGCAGTTCATTGTTCAAGGTTTGAAATTTTAATGCAGAACATTGAGTGTTTAGTGCAGTGCACGTGCTCACAGCCACACATCGCACATTTTATGAAGTCATTCATAGCCAGACCAATGCATCTCACAAGTGTCAAACACCGCCGGTGAGCCAAGCTACAAATTTCCAATATGAAAACAAACCAGAATTATGGACAAATCACAAAAAAGACATAAATAAAGGGACAAGGACCAAAACAGTTTACCCAGGCCAGAAAACCCTCACAGCACGCAAGGTCTTAGCTGGGCATGCAAAGTCCTATTGCTGTCATTGAATTCCAGCATAAACATTTTCATGACTGTTGCAAGGTGATGAGAAATAATAATGCGGATGTTTTTGTTTCATAGATTTCCAAGGGTGTGATGGAACACAAATGAGTAAAAAGGAAGCTTTCGGTCGAGCATGGCATGGATGGCGATGAATTGGGTTTGGACCGGAATACAAGCCTTGGCCCCCGTGGAGACTGCTGTTTTGATTTTTCAACCACTAGTTCCCATGCATAATTCGGATACACATGGATGATAATATTTTGCATGTAACCTGAACGAGTTTGGAAGGGAGAGACTGAAGGGGAGGAAGGTACGAGGGTGTCATTTCCAATGAAGATGAGGTGAGTCTAGTGATAATTGTGTGGAGGCCATAGAATGAATAAGATATGCATAGAAATCGTTCTAACAACGTGGCTGTACAAGGAGAGGAGGAGATCAAATGAAGGTCATAAACATAGCCAACAAGGGGTTTGGAATGAAGAGTATAGGGATACCTGTCAGTCAAGCTTAAAGAAGGCCCGTTATGGCTTTATACATGCAGCTAGAGAAAAGAGGGCAAAAGTACATCCTTTTTGTTATCCAAACTAGAGAGAGATTGCATTGGTGATAGAACACTTATGAAGAATCCATGAAGGGATTTGGAGTTTAAAGCATTGAAGGAAGCATGGTAGAATTTCAACTGTAAGAGATCTTGGAAAAGATCTCTTACATGCTCTAGTGCATTGTAGGCATTTCCAAAGTCTACAGATAGAAGTTGGAGAGGGACTTGAGAGCATAATACATAATGATGAACACCATACATTTGTAGAAGGGCATGGAAAACGCTTTGTCTTCAACTAAGAAAAATTTGATCTCTATGCATGATGAAGGGAAGCACTTTGGCAAGGCAGGATGCAATAACCTTCCAAGGAAATCATTCTCAATGTTTAGGAGAGAGTTGTGTTGATAGTCACTAATGTCCTATATCTCTCTATCATAGTTAGAAAGGGTAATGGGGGGGGGGAGAAAATTCAGATTTGGAATCTTGATCTAAAGGGAGGCCTCTTTAGTATGCCAAAAGTTGGAATGACGTAGTGGGAAGGGGTTGTTTCTCCTAGAATGCTGTTTGGACCAGGAGCCTTACTAAACTCTTGAGCAAGGATTTCCTAGGATATTTTACAGGTACATTCACCGCTCCACTATCGCAAAACACCAATACAATGACTGAATTGAAGGGGAGGGGATATGGCAGGATGCAATTTTGCAACAAATGAATGGAAGGAAAGGAGAGGAGTCAATTATGAGCTCAGGTCAGCTCTAAAGGTGAGAGTTTCATGCATGGATCATTGAAACCATGATAGAGAGTGTAAGAGCCATGTCCACTTTTTGACGAAATGTAGACCAAAACATAGATCATCGGAAGAGCCGTCCAAGAAGGAATCCCTAACAGTCTCCTCTGCCATTTTGACTGCGACAGATCATGCCACAAGTGGACGGCTTCATCATGTAGCACAGTTGTGAACATGGATCCCAAATCCTTATCGCTCCATGTGGCCTAGCCACGTCAAAACTTGATACCAGCGCCAAACTAGGAGTGGAGGAGTGACGCAATGGAATCTCCTTTGTAGCAGACCTCTCACCTTGATTCCAACCAACAAATGTTTTGTGGGATAGGGTGGGACAAGACTCTAACCCATACACTTCATGCAGACTTTGGCTCCTTGAATATAAGCCTTGAGTATCTAAAGCACCAAAGAAAGGATTAAAGACAACTTTTAACTATGAACATGGCATGTATGCTACAAGGGGAGAAGACAAGGAAATCCCATCTTGATCTTACAGTGATGTCAACCTACACGAATTTTGGCAAGGGTACACATCAGAGGAAAGGAGGGTGAAGGCTTGTGGCCTTCATGTTTACCTTGTGTCGTATGCATGGAGCTGAGTGCATCCCTTGGCTAGTGTAAGAAATCTTTTACACGAAGGGGATGAGATACACTTTGATTCTGAGTAAGCTACGCTTTTTTTAAGATGACATATCATTTCTTTCTTTGGGGAGGATCTTCTCATTGCACAAGATGATAAAGGTTTCAAGCCATATGTTGCCTGGAAGATTATGAATCATTTTCTCCGTTTAAGAGCTTTTTCATCAACATACTGCATACGCACATCTCATGTGCAAAGCTAATTCATCATCCTTTGGCATCTCTCCCTCAGTCAGGGGATTTTTTCCTATAACATCACACTGGGCACCGTGTTTCTTAGGCCTCCCTTGTCTTCTCATAGGCTAAGAAACATATTGAATTTGATATCCTTTATTTCATTCCCATATTTTGGACCCATAACCCTTGATGCTAAACGTTCCACTCCACTCTATAATGAGTTTTACCTACTTCTTTACAGCACAGGACCTTATCGGCCTCCCACCATCCATTTCTTCTTCCCTCCTCCTCCTTGACAAAGCACCAAGTTTTTCGTGTTTTGACCTCCCACCTTGGACTCACATGGCTCACGATAAGCTCCTAATACCGATAAGCCAAAAAAATGCCCCCAGAGGGCTCCTTGCCTGCTTGATGTATTCCCTCGTATCGTCTCTTATCTATCCTCCAACACTCCTTGAGGTATAGACTTGTCTCCTTACACCTCACACCTATCAGACTTTGCACAAATTGAGTTATGATAGAAAGTATCTTCATGAATCCTTGTATTAGCCCTATGATGTTCACATCATTGACCACCTATAACAGTGTCCACAACTCCTGAATTCGTCGTCGGAGTTTGCAAAATGGCATTCTCAATCCGCGTCAGGGGTTTACCCCCTTTGCAGGACTGAGGGGCAATCGTCATCAACGACCAAGAGCAGAAAGAATTGAATAATTCGAGTATGTGGAGTCCCATTTCCGTTTTTCACCTTACTCCTGGTTTTGGGACCCAAACCGGGGGTTTTTTTACCTTCAACTCGTGCATTCGCACGAGTTTTCCGATTTTGAAACTCATAGTTCATCCTAAACAAACTCAAGATTTGTTTTTTATGCGTCGGCGCAAAATTGGTGATTTCGCGCCGACTTCTCTCGTACGCCCCCTCCATCCTCGCTCTCACCTTGCTCCCCCTATCCCTCGTCCTCCCTTCCCCTATCCCTCGTCCTCGCTTTGTTGCTTGCAAGGAGGGTTGGGGGGGGGGGTGAGGGCACGAGGCCACGAGGCCTTGCCCTCGAGGCCCTCGTGGCCCCTCAGCCGCTGATCGGGCTGAGGCCGCGATCGGCGGCTAGCGGCTGGCCGGCTGGTGGCCGGGCGGTCGCTTGGCCGGCCGCCAGCCGTCCAGCCGGCCGGCAGCAGGCTGAGCAGCGGCCAGTGAATTGCTGGCCGCCGGCCAGCCCTCGCTGACGCGAGGGGTGGTGCGCAACCATCCTCGCTTCAGGGAGGAGGGAGGGCCAAACCGGCCCTCTCACTACATTCCTCCCCAACTGTCCCGGTTCATGAACAACAAGGAGGATTGTCAGTCAGTGAGTCATCAACAACGTGGAAGAAAATTTAATAATTTCAATTACCAGCTAAACATGAACACGTGCATGGCACTTGGACCTAAGGTGCAACTTGTTGGTTAGCACTGCTAGCGGCCTCCCCCCTTTAGGCTGGAGCGTCCGCGCGACAACCATGTTGGGCGTCCCCAACCTCCTATGGTTGCCATCCATGAATGCCGCCCTGCGAGAACGTTGTTCACTTTTTCCACGTTTATGTGGTGCCCCCTGACACGCGTCGATCCGTGATAGGAGCCAGATCACTTCAATCCTCGTTGACAACCCATGTGGGCAACCGAGATTTGGGGTCCCATGAGTTATGTTCAGGTCCACACCCGGCCCAATGAACAAGGTATTCACTAACAACCCGTGACAAGAGAGTACGCTCTCGGTGCTAGAGTAGGCAAAGAACCTCGTATTGGCCATCGGTAGCAAGGACTGCCGGTGGTGGTTGAACGGTTCCCGCTACCATGTATGGAGCCATGAAGCTCACATGAAACACGTCATGTATCTTCATACTCGACGGAAGCAGCAATCGGTATGCCACTGGCCCGATGCATGTAACGATCGGAAACGGCCGAATCCATTTTGGCATACGTTTTTGTGCCCCTAGCGACTTCAGCCAAAGATTCTTAATGCTAAGCAACACTTTGTCACCAATGTCAAACAAGACCTCATAGCGAATTTTTCGGCATATGCCTTTTGTCGTTGTCGAGCAGCTTGAAGGTGACCCTTCGCCTCTTGTAACAAGGAGTCAATGCGTTTGGCAAAGGCTTGAGCAGAAGGAACCCGTCCTTCTGTACTTCCACTCTTCACCAATGAAGAGGGTACCACTAGATGCCGACTAGTGTTCAACACAAACGGTGTCAACTGTGTAGACTCGTTCACCAAGTTATTCACCACAAACTCTGCCAGTGCTAGGAATTTGTCCCAGTCATTCATGGCAGGGTCTATGTACATACAGAGCATTTGTTCCATAGTACTGTTCATGCGCTCTGTTTATCCTTCAGTTTGAGGGTGAAACGCTCTCAACATCTGCGACTTGTTGCAAAAATACTCGTGCATCTTTTGCCAGAACTTACTAGCAAATTTTTGATCTTGATCAAAGATAATGCACAACAGCAAGCCGTCTTACTATATGACACTCTCAAAGAAGAGATGAGCAGTCTCCTGTATGTTCACATCAATGGTTTTAGGGATGAAGTGTGCCATCTTCGTCAGAAGATCCACAACCACTAGTATTGCATCGTGGCCATGGGCCGTGTCCGGAAGACCAGTAATGAAGTCCATGCTGACGAACTCCCATGGAGTCTCATGAATGGGAAGCTGTTGGAGAAGTCCAACATGCTTTTTGTTTCTATCCTTATTCCAAATACATGGGTCACATGTCATGCAAAACTAACGAACACCGATACTCCATCCTGGCCACCAATAGTGGTCCGAGAGTGCGTGTCCGGTCTTTCAAGGTCCCACATGACCTGTGACTAGCGGGTCGTTGAACTGGGAGATGATCTTCGCTCGAAGGTCTCCCGAGTTCGGCACAACTTGTTCTCCGTGCCAAAAGATTCTTGCGGCCTCCACCACTACGTACTTGTCCAAACTTTGAGTGTCTTGAAATCAAGAATCCACACGGTATCCCATCCGGATCCTATTTGAAAAATGTGTCAATGGATTATCTTTTGTGGTGGTTGTCAAAGAGGTTCAGGGGGATCTCGTGTTTGTACTATTGCTGTTGTAGTGGCCATAAGACACCCACCAACCTCAGTGGCTGTTCTAACTTCCACAGGTTGTCGGCTTAGTGGATCGGCCACATTGATGCGTCCTGGCCGATCATCCCATGTGAACGAGAATCAGCTCAGGTATTTGCTCCAACGCGCCTGCCATCTTGACAGATTTGGTTGCGTTTGAAAAGCACCAATGGGCTATGGTCGTTCAAGACCATAGCACCCCCTTCAGCACCCTTGAGATAGCAACGCCACATCTTGAAAGCATGTACTACTGCAAGGAGCTCTTGATCCCCATTCGTGTACCGCATTTCTGCAGGGATGAGCTTTCGGCTCTCATACGCGACTGGGTGACCATTATGCATGAGGACGGCTATGAGTCCTACTACCGACACATCACATCGAACCTCCCATGGTTGCGATGGATCCGGAAGAGCTAGGACGGATGTTGTGGATAGAAGCTGTTTGACTCTGAAAAAATCATTGTCACGATCAGATGTCCATTCCCAACACACGTCTTTTCACGTGATTCTGGTTAGCGGTACTACTATGTTCAAATAGCCTTACATAAACCATCAAAGGTAGTTTACAAGGCCAAGAAAAGACCGAATCTACCCAGAATTTTCCGGGCGTGGCCAATCCACAACAGCTTGGACCTTTCGTGGGTCGACACGGATGCCGTCCTTGCCAACGATGTGTCCAAGGTATTCGAGCTCATCTTGTGAAAATTTGCACTTGCTCACTTTTGCATAGAACTTCTATTCCGAAGGATTCCAAGGACTTTGCGCTGATGTTCTATGTATTCTTCCATTGATTTGGAGAAAACGAGGATGTCGTCTAGGTAAACCAAGACAAACTGACCGAGTTCTTTGGCGAACGTTCGGTTCATTTCTCCTTGGAAGGTTGCCGGGGCATTCGTAAGCCCGAAGCATAACACTCAAAACTGATAGTGTCCCATGTGTGTTTGAAATATGGTTTTGGGCACATCATCTTTCGTGATGCGGATTTGACGGTACCCTTGAGACAAATCCACGTACGAAATTTTTTTTTTCTCCTTGGAGTTGGTCGAAAAGGTCCTCAATCCGCGGTAAAGGGAATCAATTGAACACCGTCAGCTTACTCAACGCCCGGTAATCCACACAAATGCGTAAACCACTGTCCTTTCTATTTATGAAAAGGATCAACGTACCGTACAGCGAGCTACTTGGCTCGATCCATCCTTTTGCAAGGTAGTCTTTGATTTGGCGTTTGGTCTCTTGCCAATCTATTGGAGTACGGCAATACATAGGTCTAAACGAAGGGGTCGCCTCCAGTTGCAGCGGAATCGTGTGGCCCATATATCTTTCTAGTGGAAGCCCAGCCGGTGGGTCTTGGAATACATCCGAGAACTCTGCCAATAGGGATTTGATCTCTTGTGGCGTGTCTTCCTTCACGTCATCCTCCACTTTTTGCAGCTGAGCTAAGAAGTATCGACAACATTGTCCAATGCTTCTCTTGACCTGCATTACAAACAAGTAGGCATGGACTTTGAGTCAGATAGGGAATGATTCCGTACTCGAAATCAACGTAAAGCGGCGCTGTCCTTTTTGGAGGGTCAAATGCTTTGATTCAAAGCACATTAGAGCCTTGTTTTCGCAGAGCCAGGGATCGACTAGCACCATGTCAAACGGGTCAAGAAGATTGAGTTCCTTCAGCGTGACACTCTGTGTGTACCCTTTAATAAAAAATTTTGCTTTACTAGTACCGATCACTGGTAGCGTACGGTTGTCACTGACGACAACTGTGCCACTCGATGGCTCTTAATTCAAGCCGACCTGTCGAGTAAAGCCAAGGCTAACAAAGGAGTCATCTCCTCAAGTGTAGGCAAGTACGTTCACGGGAGCACCAGCTAGGTGTCCTTTGAACTACATCGTCATGTTGCCTCCACTCTTCCGAGTGAGTAGGCTTGACAATGACAAGCCGAGTTTGTGATGAACACAGAATCTAGACAACGGACACTGCAGCTCTCATGATTCACCTTCTCTAGTCCACATCTTGTGGGAACGTGTGAATTCGGCTAGCACCTTCCAGTCTGCAAATTTCATTGGGTGGAAATTGTCGACTAAAGGTACTGCAAACGGGATTGAACTCATCTGTTTGAGGGCGTTTGTTTCAATCACTGTGTTACACAATTATTGCACAATGGTCGGTGTCGCCACCACTAAGTAGGTTCAGTCATGCAACTTGTCCGGTGATGCACGATTTAGTGGACAATGTCGATCAACAAGTGCAGAATGAGGTTCAATGAGAGGGGAGAAAACAACATAGAAATGTGAACTCGCCAAAAACTCAAATTGTTTAACATCCTTTTCTGAAAACATGAACCCAAACTCGTGATCCACTTTTACCCTTGAGTGGTCCCAACTAACGTCACTCAGGGGTGGGGAAAACCCGCCCCACGGCCTTGCCCATTACCACGGCCGGGCCCATTGCCGAGACCGCGACCCTGTCCACGGCCCTGTCCGCGGCCTCCTACTGCAGCCTCCCCACGAGGTGCTACGGCTGCGGCTAACGCCACGGCCTCTTTTCCACCACCACCAGCCTCAAGGCACTGAGCCCTGAAGTGTGCGGGCTACATGCACTTGTGGCACAGTCCCTCGCGGAAGGCCGTGTTACAATGCTCGCACGCCACCTGCAGATCGTCATTGTCGCGGCTACGCTTCTGGTTGGGGGGCTTGTTCCCACTAGTCTTCTTGGCTGAGGGGTTTGTTGGCTGCTTGCCATTGACCCCGCCCCGTTGCCTGGCTGTCCCTCCAGTCCCTGCAGCCTCCATGCGTGCATCGCGGCCTTACTGTGCAACCGCGTTTGGTTGTGCATCTGAGTAATGCTTCAGGTTCGTCGAATACACTTTGCTCATATAGTCTCGCAACACCCTCCACCTTGTCCAAGCTTGGCCCGTTGCGGTCGTGGTGGTCTTGTCCTTAAAATTCTCGTTGGCAAGACCATCACACAAGTAGTTCAGCAGTAAGCACTCTGGGTACATTAAGGTCTGGGTACCGTTGCCCTTGGTGAAGCTTTCGGCTTCCTCCACGAGCGCGGTAAACTCGCTCAAGTAGGCCTCAAGCGAGTTACCCAGCTACCTTAAGTCCTTGATCTTGTGGAAGGCGCACTGCACCTCCTCGTGCTGGGTACACTTCTTACGCATGCTTACGTAGAAGGCTTCCCATAGGGTAGGCTGCCACTCAAGATGAGGCCTCGGCGCACTCCACTCCTTGACCAAGTACTTGAAGAGCTTGTCTTCAAGTCGCATCGTGGCGAGGTCGCCCCATTCACTAAGTGGCGCCTTGTGGATGCGTAGGACGTGCTCCATGCGGTTCAACCAATTGGTCAGCTTCACGCCCTTCTGGAAGACTTCCACACTATGGAGGAAGGAGGTGTTCATGACCGACTCCGAAGTTGTCGAGTTAGGCATGTCGTCGCAGCAACCGGTAGTGGCATCTGCAGCTGTGACGTGCTATGCTTGGTGTTGCATCCGCACCTGGGTCACGCTTTGCAATGCCTTGTCTAGGTCATTGCATCGGAGGCTTGCCTCATGGGCGGCCAGGCGCTGTAGCTAGTGATCACCGTCGAGGTCCGTGATGCTCTGCCCAACGTGGGCCAGTAGGTTGGCGAAAGCGAACTTGAAATCTGATGTCGTCAGAGCATCAGCAATAGCCTCCAGGGCCACGTGTTGTCCGTGCACGGACAACCACGGACCCACCTGTAGTGGTTTAGGGTTTAGGGTTTAGGGTCTAGGGTTTGGGGTTTAGGATTTAGGGTTTATGGTTTGCGTACACGCCTCCAAGAAGTCCCACCTTTCGGAGAAGAATGTTGTCAGTGACGTCGCTCGAGTGGGCGTTGCCCTGTCCATTGCGGCCACATCGTAGGAAGGGGGGTCTGCCTCCACTCCTCTGAGTGGTGCTGTACCTCCACCTTCGGTGGTGATCTTGAGTTGGCCCGCCACTTCAGCAGCAAACTCCGCAAGCCTGCGGCTGTCATCGCAAATTACCTTCACGACGTTGTTGTCCAGCTCGTTCTCGTAAGAACTTCTCATGTGGCTATTTTTGGCGCCCTTGCTGCTCTCTGCAGTCTTGCTGCCGTCGGCAGCTTCAGGGGATGCGGCGAGCGCCTTACCCTTCTCGAGCAATCGGCTTGAGTTTGCTGCACGATGATAGCGATGATCGCGATCCTCATCGCCTTCACCATCGTCGGCGTCGTGCTCTTTGTCGGGGTCCCCCTCTGGGAGATCCTCCTCCATTGCGTCGTCCGTTGCATGGGGGTCGCCCATGTGCTCGTCGACGTTCTCGTCGAGCACTTTTGTGGCCTTCGCACACTTCTCGGTGGCGTCGAGATTGGCGTCGATTGCCTTTGGCGGTACGGTTGTGTTTGGTTTGGCAGCCGTGCTCGCGGCGGTGGCTCCCAAGACTTGGAGTCCACCGAGGGCGTGTTGTCAGGCTGTCACCACCTTGTCCTTATTCGTCTTCAACGGCCCGAGACTTGCCATCTCGTCTTCCGTGCAACTAGCACGTGAAAGTCGTTGTGGGGATCACCCCACAACCTTGAGGAGGAATCGCCGCCCACAAACTCCTTGCTCCCATGATCGGTGAGGCAATTATAAATTCAATTTCTATTTTCCAAGGCGGCCATGTCGGCACAAGGACGTGGATTTTCAAAGCTAGTCAGCCTAAGTCGTGATTCACGACGATTGGTAAGGACTAGTACCTAGAAAAGCAAAAAAATAGAGTATAAGGGAATGAAGAAAACAAATGTGAGTGCCACTCACAAAACGAGGACAACAAATGGGAAAGGAGATCTTGTAAGTTCTAACAACTTCTTCACTCCCTCTTCTAATTCCTTGTCCTCCCTTTGTCTTCTTGTCTTCTTTGGTCTTCTCTTCACGCTCCTTGACGCCTCTCGCGCTCTTGGACGGTGTCTTCCTTGAGCCGGCGGCATTGACGAGCCTTGCAAAAATCTTCAAGGTGTCATCCTCCTTCTTTTAAGGGTACTCTCAGGCTGTGAGAGTCCCTAACCTTAGAAAGGGGCACTATCCCAATTTTTGGATGAAGGAGTTTTGAAGGAGCCCTAAAAACGGGGAGGAATTTGTGATTTTTTAGGGTGGGAACTCCCCACCCCGTCCCAAAAAAATCCTCCTACCCCCCCGGAAGTGAGGAGAGGCTGGAAGGAATTGGCTCCACCAAGTGGAGATTTTTTCCAGCTCTCCAACATGCTTTACGACGCTTCAATGCGTGAATTATGGATGCCGTAGTCAATTATGGCGTTTTTGCTGTTTCTTGCAGCTGCTGGCGGCGTTTTATATATGACATAGCTGCCGTTTCCGTCGAACCCTTTGTCACGGGGGTCGTCTGGCTCTGAGAACCACTGTTACGGGTCGTGTCTCCAGCTCCTGGTCTGAAGTCGTTGTTGGATTTCGCACAATGGCGTTCTCAGTCCGCGTCAAGGGTTTACCCTCTTCCCAGGACTGAGGGGCAATCGTCATCAATGACCCAGAGCAGGGAGACTCGAATACTTCGAGTCTTTGGAGGCCTGTTTCCGTTTTTAACCTTATCTGCGGTTTTGGGACCCAAACTGAGGTTTTTTACCTCGAACTCGTGCATTCGCACGAGTTTTCCGGTTTCAAAACTCATAGTTCATCCTAAACAAACTCAAGTTTTGTTTTTGACGCGTCAATGCAAAATCATCGTGTACAAGGCACGATCGGCGATTTTGCGCCAACTTCTCTCGTGCCCCCCCTTGATCCTCGCTCTCACCTCGCTCCCCCTATCCCTCTTCCTCGCTTGCTCGCTTGCAAGGAGGGCAAGGGGGGGCAAGGGCACGAGGCCACGAGGCCTTGCCCTTGAGGCCCTTGTGCCCCCCCAGCCCCCGATCGGGCTGAGGCCACAATCGGCGGCTGGCGGCTGGCTGGCTGGTGGCCGGCCACTCGCTTGGCTGGCCACTGGCCGTCCAGCCGGCCGGAAACAAGCTGGCCGGCGGCCAGCGAAGTGCTGGCCACTGGCGAGCTCTCGATGACGCGAGGGGTGGTGCGCAACCACCCCTTGCTTCAGCAAGGAGGGAGGGCCGAACCGGCCCTCCCTCTACACCACCTCACTTTTGCAGTCTAGAAGGAGAAATTCACGACTACAATCCTTTTTCTACTCAACCAAAGTAGCTCATCACACCAGATCACATGAGCTCAGATGGAAGAAATTTTTTGTCCCTTTCTTTACAATACAAAGACCATCAAGCAATGCTTCCTTTGTGCCCAAGACAACGTTCCCTTGCTAGTCATGTTAAAAACAGTCACTACAATCTCTTACTGAACCTCCCCTCATAAGCACATGAGTTTATTATTTGGCCCTTTGAACCACTCACCTTCGAAGATGTTTGGTTCCTCATATGCTTTACAAAATTTCATCTCATATGGGCCGATGATCACATGCTTCCCATTTCTCTACTGCCAAAGCTGCAAGAAACCTTCAAATGGGCACTTCCTGAACATATTCCTCTTGTATTTCTCCTTTTCTTGGCGAAGAAAGACGAAAGGTCATGAACATGAGGCAGGTCCTGTGAGTACGGTCCCTTGCGCCTTATTGACCTGTGTAACTTTCTAAAGAACGGGCTCTCATACTGTCTTTTTATGTCTACGACTCTTTAACATTTCATGAAGACACCCACACCTCTACTATGTTCTATCCCAGTGATATCTTTCTGAGGACATGGACAAACTAATCGGGCTTGTCTCAATGATGAGGTAGGCTTCCCACCTTGGTCGGTGGAAACCGGAGTCTCCAAAAGAGAAGGGTTTCAAGTAGCTTTCCTCATGTCAACCTAGCTCCTAGGCATTGCACAATAGTAAAGGTCGGTTGCGCACCAACTACAACAAAATACACTTTGTCTGTTTTGGAAGCCATTCGCTAGACGTGCCATCTTCCCATTACTCTCGCTCCATAAAACTGATGAGAATACTTGCCCACATGTTCCACCTCAAAATGGATCCCAATCACACATGGAACCAGATCCTTGAAAACCTACGAGACGCTTTCTCCTCATGGAAAAAGGCACGTGTTCCAATCAATTCCTGTTTGAACTCTAAACTTCTCTTCTACTCTGACATTTGCCATCCCAACTCTGATCACAATTCTACTGTTAATATTCTTCTTAGTTTCCTCTTCTCCAACACCCCACGAGATGAGATCTCAACAAGGATATGACTGTATTATTTTGTTACAGCCTTTTCCCTTAAGGCAAGAGGCGGTCTTGGGGTAGTTTGGCGAGCGAAAATCATTGCGGCACAGGCACCAATTTGCAGCGAGGCCTTCTTAGCTATGGGAGAAAAACAATGGAAACACACAAGAAGCCAACGTCAAGATGTTGGGATGCTTCAGGGCAAGGAGTTGGGGTCACATTCAGCGACATATCCTCCTAACCGATATCCTCCTACACATCTGCACAATGGATCATCATCTTTGAAGTCCGTGGTTCTCCCCCCCTGACTTTAGCTCGTACCCTCCAAGCACGAGCGTCCATCCCTCGCACCCTCTGCCTTGCATGGTATGTCACCATACAAGATCTTACTGAACTCTAACCTTCTATCACGTTTCACCTCCCCCATTCCTCCCCTTTCCAACACCAAGCCCTCCTCGTCCTGCCCTCCCTCAAGCTCTACCTACACTGGTTTACTCTTTGAAAAATCTACTTATCTCAAAGCTCCTAGTCCGCCCTTTGGTGTCTTCATAACATTCTCCCCACTAGCTTTCCTTAAGTTATACTCTTTACTCTTACAACCACACTCCTTCACTCCCTACTCTACAACAAACTGGTAAGGGAAAAACCTTCACCAAACATTCCCTAGACACTCTATTTGCCGTAGATATGGCCACCTTCCTCTCGACTTTCAAATGAAAAACGCAATGAGAACAATTTGTTGTGTCTCTGTTCCAGTAGCCCACCACACCCACTTCCAAAACCTAGACAACAGAGGTCCCAATTCTCTTTTCCGTAAGGATAAAACCACTCAACAATGCTTCCTTTTGTGCTCCAAGGTACATGACCTCACATATCGCCTCCAAATCATCTTTTGCAACATCTTTCTTGACCACCATTCACATCAGATTGACATGCTTCTCAGCCCATACGAGCACCTTTGTGATAACTCCACCTGGACTGTCATTTGCTCCATCCTTTTCCACCTTATTCGACAAGAGCATTGGGCACAAGACCACACCTTTCTTACTCCAAAAACTCTTCATGCCTTCGTCCAAGCCCTCCAACTGCACACATGGCTCCATAGCCTCTCAGGCTTTTGTGTGAAAGAGCATGAAAGCCTGCTTTCGTATTTTCTCATTTGAGGATGATTGCTTTCACCCGATAGGCCCCTGCAACTTTCTCCTCTCTGATCTGTAATGTGAAATGTGAATTGCTTCTTGTGAAAGGACCCCTCTCTTCATTCCTTCCCTTGGCGGTGGACTAAATTCCCCAAGTTTGTCTTGGTGCTGAGGTAGCCCCCTCCCCCCCTTCCCCCCCAAGTCGGTCACGACCAGGGGCAAAAAGAAAGGGTTGCAAACCTACTCCGTCACCACCTCCAAGGAATACCTATCACTCCTCACCTGCGCAATCCATCGTTGGCTAAACAGATGATATGACCCTCATTCCCTTGTTGGAGCGTGAAATCCAAAATGCTGTCAGCTATCTCCAAACATGTGCCACATATGCAAGACTTTGCACAAACTATCACAAAAGAAGAATTATTCCGATCAATGCCAGTCTAGTTCCCCGTTCACACGATCTGACTCCCCCATCCGCATGCTTGGACACTTCTTCCTCCCCATATTCAACCCAGGCCACACTTGGAACCTAATCCTACGTCGCCCTGAAGTTTGAACCTTCTTCTGGCATTGAACACAAGCACCCATCCAGACCAAAACTATGGGGATAAACACATAACTCAATGTAAAGTTTCTCTGTTATAGCAATGCATGCCCTCCAAGAACGGACCACCTCCAAGCGATCAATACTCTTCTCTTCAAATTCCTCTCCTATAGCACACCCAGACAATGCGATGGCCATGGCTTAAGGCTTTACTCACTGATATCATCAGTTTGCCCCACTTCAAAGGGAGGATTAGGGGTCAAATGGAGCATTTTTCTAACTGAAGCACAAGCTGCCAAATGGATCTACTCATTTTTTCAACCTAGAAAGGCGCAATGGAAGCATACACTCCTATTCTCACAAGACATCCCCAAGCAGGGCCACTTCTTCCTCTCTCATCCCCTCATCTTACAACTAAGATTCCCTTCCATACACACTAAGCTGCTCATGGCTTTGAAAACCTTCATAGAAACAAAACCAGGAATTCAACCCCCACGACCGTTCTTTGAAGAACTTCCCCAGGAACATGTTCCTTTTGATAGATTCATCCTCAAAGACACTGGATAGCCATTTTGGATGTAGTCCCAGGAACGATGGCTTCTTCCCAAGAGAATCTCCCTCGAGGACCTTGCCTTGCGCCCACCATCGTCCTGGACAATAGCCAAACAACGCATCCTAAACGCCCTCTTGGACTCCTTTCCCCCCTCTTGGAGGCGTACTCCTGCCTTAGGAGCCTCGTTCTCTCTTGCATACCCCCACACCCCATACTTCGCCATCAAAGATCTTATAGGTCTACCATTTCAACTCCTCTTCCACCTCTCCCGGCCCTCACTGTCATCGGCCGTCCCTCTGTGAGAGAGTGCGTAGAAGCTTCCTAGCAATACGGCCGCTGACCGGGTGTCAATGCCTAGTCAGACGGTGACGACAGTCACAGGTCGTACACACAACGGCAAGGGTTTGGCTAGGAGACACAAGTCAAAGTGTCAGAATGCTTCAATATAGCATATGCAGAGAGAAATGACAACTGACAGGTCTAGGGCATAAATACCTGCCGCGGCGCACGGCGGGTGTCGCACGCGGCAGTCCAAGAGCTGTCCTAAAACCGGACCAAAGACACTGTTTTGGCCGTAACTCTGCGCACACATGTCAGAATCCTACGCCGTCTGAACCTAGACGTGCAGAATCAAAAGACGCATGCAACGACTGGTCACATGCATGCATCCATCGACTGACAGCGAGTATACAATGCAAAAACATGCAAATGGGCCTCATGCCCAGTCCGCCGAAAGGCGCCTGCTAGACGTGGAAGGCACAGCGAGGAGTCCCGGTGACATTCAGTGGTCGGTCAGCTCCAGACGGGTAGTCCACCGCCTGCCGTCGCGCCGGTGTCACCAGGGCCGCCTGCCTCAGGGATCTGCACGAGTATGGACACGGCCAAGTGGTCAAAGTAAACTGTACAGGAACGACACAAAGCACAACACTCCCCCATGACCCGATGGTTTGCATGTCCATACGCGTGCAGCACTGGTACAACCACATAGTGAGTGACACAGACAGATGAGACGGCAACGTACATCCCACACTCAACCACTGTCACGCACGGGGCAAAGCCCAACAGCACGAGTGGCCACCAGGAACTTTCCGCGGGCAAGTGCCTTCGTCAAGAAATCAGCTCGCTGCAAGTCAGTGCCAACCCACATGATGGAGATCACGCGTCGCTCCACCAGATCACGAACAAAGTGATGCTCAACCGCAATGTGCTTTGTGCGAGCATGAAAAACACCAGAGTTCTCCGCGATGGCGAGAGCACTCTGGTTGTCGCAACGCAGCACAATGGCGGGTACTGACTGCCCAATCTCAAGAAACAAGCGCTGTAGCCAAACTGCCTCAGCAGCCTCTGCCCCCAAAGCCACATACTCTGCCTCGAACGAGCTACGTGCGATGCAGCCCTGCTTCCCGCTTTGCCAAGACAAAGCAGTACCACCGAGCAGAAACACGTAGCCAATGCGACTGCGCCCGTCAGGACTCCAAGCCCAGTCGCTGTCAGTGTAGCCGTCAAGGACCACCGAACACTGCCGACGAAAGCAGAGTCCGAGATACGTGGAGACCACGTACCGTACCACTCGCACAGCCGCGTGAAGAGCTCTTGCACGTGGAGCCTGCGAGAACTGAGCGAGGAGGTTGACGGCATACGCGATGTTGGGACGCGTGGTAGTGGCCAGGTACATCAGAGATCCGATGAGACAGAGGTACAAGGTCACGTCCACTGTCTCCCCCAGCTGTGTAGGGTCATCCACCTTCAGGGTATCCTGCCCATCAGGTGTGATGGGTGTGGAAGCAGTGGGCACTGCACCAAGGAGATCACTAAAGCACTCCCCCACGACTCGTGCGTATCGGGCCTGATGCAGCAACACTGTCCGATGTCTGCGATTTCGCACAATCTCCATACCAAGAAACACCGATGCAGGAACGAGGTCCTTCATCCTGTAGGCGGTCTGTAGGATAGCCTTGGCCTCCTTCACGGCCTTCAGCGACGGAGACGCGATCAGAAGGTCATCAACATAGACCAGGATGGCGGTAAACCGCTCGGGTGTCGGTAGGATGAAGAGTGAGGGGTCTGCCTCGCTCTGTACGTATCCTGCGCGAGTCAAGGTGCCAGTGATCTCCCGGTTCCAACACCGTGGAGACTGCTTGAAGCCGTACAAGGACTTGCGTAAGCGCCAGACCTTGTCACCGTCCTCAAAGCCAGGTGGCTGAGCCACGTAGATCTCCTCATCCAAAGAGCCATGGAGGAACGCGTTGTTCACATCCATCTGGTGTAGTTCCCAGTCATGCTGAGCTACTACACCGAACAGAGCTGGTGCTGAGGTCATGCGACTGACAGGGGCAAAGGTGTAAGTGTAATCAACTCCCTCAATCTGAGAGAACCCCTTGACGGCCAAGCGGGCCTTGTAGCATTCCAGTGAGCCATCCGGCTTCACTTTCTTGCGAAAGACCCACCTGACCTGAATCGCCTTCCTCCCAGGGGGAAGGTCGACGAGCTCGTAGACTCCGTGCTCTCGGATAGCGCGAAGCTCATCCTCGAAGCAGCTCGCCAGGCATCAGCATCCTGCGATGAGAAAGCCTCCCTCAATGTGCCCGGGTCCGACCCCATAGAGGGGGAACTCTGCGTGGCAAGTGCACACGCCTCAGTGTCTGGCCTGACGACCACGAGGTCAGCTGCTGCGTCACAGGCGATATGGAACTCGCGAGTAACCAGGTCGTGCCCTATGGGGCATGCTGGGTGTACCTCTGAAAGCTCAATGCGGACACTCAGGCCTAAGGCCTTTGTGCCTGGATCACCGCTCGCGATGCTACAAGAGGAACGTCTGGGTCCAGAACCCGACGCTCGCTTGGCTCCAAAATCCATGGGTCGAAGGCGACCACCGGGCTCACGGGAGTAACCGGAGGTCGAGGGGCGCACCTCAGCCTCAGGAACGGGTACGACCACAGGGACAGGGACGACCACAGCTGGTGAGGGCTGAGACGAGACAGTCGGAGATGCCGTGCGCGGAGATGCGTGTGTGGGGGACACTGAGCTGGGGATGACAGCGGGCAAGGCTGGCCCGGACACTGAGACAGGAGTGTCAGCCGACGTAGAGACAGGAGTGGGCTGGACTGGGTCAGACGCTGGAACAGGGGTGCTAGTGGACACAGAGGGTGATGGAGGAGGAGGCGTGGGAGCAGCGGTACCTGTGGGGTGCGAAGCAGGCTGGACAGGTGGGATCTCTGGACCAACGGCAATGATAGCCGGATCATCAAGTGCTGGAGATCAAGAGGGGACTCATCAGCCTAGCGAGGAATGGTCGCTGGCGAAGAGGTCTCCCCCATCCGCAGAGGACCCTCACAGGAAGGGACATGAGATGCAGAGAGCGCTGTGATCGAAGTCACATCACGGTATGTGAGTGACTCAAAAAATAGCGCGTCACGGGAATCAATGACACGACGGCGAGTTGGGTCCCAAAAGCGCCAGGCCTTCGACCGCGGGGAGATGCCGATGAAGGCACACAAGCGAACGCGAGGGGAGACCTTGGACCCCTGCTGGTCCTCGGTGTACCATACAGAGGCCAGGGATCCCCAGACGCGTGCGAGACGAAGATCGGCACGGTGGCCAAACCAAAGCTCGTACGGTGTAACATGATCCGGAAGCGGACCATGCGGGAGGCGGTTCCAGACCCAAGTCATGTAGGCGAAGCCCTCGAATGCGAAAGACTCCGGGAGACCGCACTCAGACCGCATGGCGCGGACCGCATCCTCCATGGTGCGGTTCCAGCGCTCAGATACAGCGTTCTACTGTGGGGTAGCAGGAGCGGAGACCTGGTGAAAAATGCCGTGCTCAGCAGAGAAGGAGTCCATCTCACCGAGGAACTCGCCGCCGCGATCCGAGCAAAAGGTATGTAGCGTGTGGCGAGACTGACGCTCAGCCATCACGAGCCAGAGCCGAACCGCAAGGGCGGCGTCGCTCTTCTGACGCAAACTGTAGACCCACAGCATCCGGGTGAAGTCATCGGTCAGCGTCAGAACATACCGGCCCCTCTCGGACAGCGACTCGACCGGGAGAGGACCAAACAGGTCCGAGTGGACCAACTCAAGGGGCCTCAGCGCTCGGGAACGCGAATCAGGGTAAGTGCACCAGTGCATCTTACCCTGAGCGCAAAAAAGACAGTCGGTCTTGGGTGGCTTCTCGAAAGAAGCCACGTCAAGACCAAGGGCGGGCTGTGTCCGGATGAGCTTCGACACTGTGTCGGAGCCCACATGACACAGACGTCGGTGAAGCAACCGCTGGTGTTCCGGTGATAGAACACCAGTGACAAAAACGCGACCAGAGGAGGTGGGAGAGCAAGGGGAGGAGGGGCGAGCAATGCGGTACAAATCATCTACGACTGAAGCACGCAAGACAATGCTACGGGTGTCAAGAGCAGTCACAATCGCTGAGTCAGCGGTATGCTCAACGGAGAGACCCATCAGAGTGCAGGCATGCACAGACAGCAAACTCAGCTCAAGATCAGGCACAAACAGCACGNGACGTACATCACGAAGGTGAGACTCATGAATCCAGTCAGTGCAGTCAGTCCCATCATCATCACATGCGGACTATGCTCCCCCACACGTGTCATCACGAGTCACGAGGACGGACGAACAAGCAGTCTGTGACCCACTCGACGATGACAACACACTCGCACCTCCCTGAAAGCGAAGCGCCAGAAGATGACGAAGCTCGGCGATGGTGCGGTCACATGGGTCTGGATCACTGCTGCTCGTCGGTGAGGATGCAGGAACAGCTGCAGTCGTAGTCGCCGCGCGTCCAGAGGAGTGTGCGGTCGACGTGCCGGACGCGGTGCGAGCGGCATGGGCAGCCTGAAGTCCGCGAGTGATGCGCTCCCAGTCAAGCGGCTGCTGGCATTCGGTGTAGTGATGGGCACCTCCACAGTTGTAGCAGTGCACGGAACAGCCACTGCTACCACTGGATGACGACTGCTGCTGACCCCATCCGCGCTTCCTATTCTTCTTCTTCCCCTGGGCAGCTGCTGCAACGCCCTGCATCTGCGTGGGTGTAGATGGGGTCGAAGAGGAGGAGGAAGATGAGGTCGTGATGGAGGAAGGTGAGGGTGACTGCAGGAGGGAAGATGGTGGTGAGGCGAGGACTGCTGCAGCGAGAGAAGTCTCCTGATGTACTACTGCTGCCTCGCGGGCCGACGTCACGTGGAGGAAAAGCTGATGGGCCCACAGGAGTAGCTGTAGGGTGGCTGAGAAAGGCTCGAGAGCAGCGTCACTGTACCGTGTGAATATGTTGGTGTACTCCAGGCGAAATCCGAGCATGATCGTCCGAAGCGCCCACAGCTGTGTGCCCCCTCAGGTCCCCAGGCGCGTGTAGATACGCATGGCGCGTCGCCAGTAATCCGCTGCAGGCTCCGCTGGTCCCTGACGGAGAGAGTGAAAAGCACGAATGTGTGATGCACGCGTGGCGTGCGTCTCTGCGGCCAGTAGGGACAACGCCAGATCCCAGCCTTTACGAGGATCAGCTCCGGTGCCTGTGCCAGCCTCGCCGAGGAAGGGACGGAAGTCAACGACAGTCTCGCGTGGCATGGCGTAGAGAAGCCCTCGCATGGCCCGGGCTGCTGTCAGCACCTGTGCTGGATCTGTAGACTGGTATGGGCTGTGGTAGTAAGGCCAAACTCCCTCAGAGGTGGCCCACACCTGAAACAAGATCTCCCAGCAATCAAATCCATCCTCGCTGATGTACCGTGGAGGTGGTGCCTCAAAGTCCTTTGGCTGCCGCTCCGTGGGGAGAGCAGCCGCAGGCTAAGGAGGGCGAGTGACGGGAAAAACTCCTGGAAGGGGGTGATCACTGGGGAAGTCAGGTGGCGGTCGTATCGGGGACACAGGTGGAGGCCGGATACCCGTCTGCAGCTGACAGAGGCGCTCCTGTAGAAGACGAATCTCCCGCTCCTGGGAGTCATCCTCAAAGCCTGGCATGGCTCGTCATCAAGAAGGTCCTCAGGTGGTGGGGAGACCACACCATGAGGTGAAGCAGGCGGGGCACCTGTCACGGGCACCTGAGCGGAGTGCTGGGTGGAGGCCGCAACGCCGGCAGCTCCCTCAGAAGTCCGCGGAGGAGCCGTGGACTGAGCGCGCAGGAGCTCAGTCAGCGTGCGGATCGCGTCAGTCTGCTCTCGCTGCAGACGACGCATCTCCTCTTGCTGGCTGCGCAGGTCCTCAATGGCCTGCAAGCAAGGGCTCAGTACCCCTGAAGAAGAGGAGGAGGGATCACCTGGTCCCTTGTCCTTGTCGTCGGGCGAACTCATGTGGCCGCTCACTATGGGACGACAGGTCAAGTTTGCCGGATTTCAAAACCGTCTGCGTTTCTCGGGGAGTTGAAACGCTAGCAACTTTTGACCTTTCGGTTGAAAAGTTGGCTAAGTGTAATGCTGACGTCAGCAAGTGGTTGCTGACGTCAGCACGACCTGATGACGTCAGGAACGAACAATGCTGACGTCAGCTCGTCCCGTCCTTTTTTGTTTTCTTGTCACGGTTCTGCTGCTGCGCGGTGGCGCGTGGCACCTCCGCAGAAGCTGCGTAGCAGCTTCCGCCCAACTGCTGCTGCAGCTGCGCTGTCAGCTGCAGCTGCGCTGTCAGCTGCAGCAGCAGCTACGTAGCTGCGTGTGCAGCGGTGGCAGCGGCGGCTGCGCTGCTGCTACTGCTGCTGCGCGCGGCGGCTGCTGTTGCACGCGGCGCTGCTGCTGCATGCTGCAGCTGTTGCTGGCTGCCGCCGCCGCGCGCTGCTACTGGCTGCCGCCGCCTCGCGCTGCTGCTGTTGCCACTGCTGCGCTGCTGCTGCTGCCGCGACTGCCGCTGCTGCTGCTGTGCCGCTGCCGCTGCTGCGCTACTGCTGCCGACGCCGCTGCTGCGCTGCTGCTGCCGCCGCTGCTGCCACGCTGTTGTGGCGACCGCTGCTGCTACGCTGCTGCTACGCGGCTGCCGCCGCCGCCTTTGCTGCTGCTGCTCTGCTGCTGCGGCTGTGGGGGGGGAGTGGCGGGTGCACGCACCGCAGCCACCACACACCTCTGCGTGGCGGTGCGCGCTGCTGCTGCTGCCTCAGCAGCTGCGATCTCACGTGGTGGGTGGAGTACGCGGACGGCGAACGGCCGTCTCCAGCAGTTCCCAGAAGATCTGCTGCAGCGGTGACTCTCACTGCTGCTGCTCTGCTGCGTCTCTGCTGCGCAGCTCAGTGAGATCTGTCTCACTGCTCTGATACCAAGAGAGAGTGCGTAGAAGCTTCCTAGCAACACGGCCGCTGACCGGGCGTCAGTGCCTAGTCAGACGGTGATGACAGTCACAGGTCGTACACACAACGGCAAGGGTTTGGCTAGGAGACACAAGTCAAAGTGTCAGAATGCTTCAATATAGCATATGCAGAGAGAAATGACAACTGACAGGTCCAGGGCATAAATACCTGCCGCGGCGCACAGCGGGTGTCGCACGCGGCAGTCCGAGAGCTGTCGTAAAACCGGCCCAAAAACACTGTTTTGGCCGTAACTCTACGCACACATGTCAGAATCCTACGCCGTCTGAACCTAGACGTGCAGAACAAAAAACGCACGCAACGACTGGTCACATGCATGCATCCATTGACTGACAGCGAGTATACAATGCAAAAACATGCAAATGGGCACCATGCCCAGTCCGCCGAAAGGCGCCTGCAAGACGTGGAAGGCACAGCAAGGAGTCCCGGTGACATCTGGGGCTCTGGAACAGTGGTCGGTCAGCTCCAGACGGGTAGTCCGCCGCCTGTCGTCGTGCCGGTGTCACCAGGGCCGCCTGCCTCAGGGATCTGCACGAGTATGGACACGGCCGAGTAGTCACAGTAAACTGTACAGGAACGGCACAAAGCACAACACTCTGGAGGTAGATCCAGTCTCCCTCACTCTTCAGGCCCACCCATGGGTTAGAGCATCACAAGTCCAAGGTAAATCTCTCACCGTTGTCTTGATCTCTCCTTACGAGGGAATGACATGCTTGCCTGATCGCTTCACAATGCCATCTTATGTATTCTTCGACTGACCCCTATCCTTGTCCAAGGCTTACCACCGCATCTTCCCGCGACATGACCTCACTCTATTGTATGAAACATACAAGACTCAGGAATTCCATGATACACTGTTTATTTGGCGATCTATTCGCACGAAACATTTATTCCTCCCGAAATCCAAAATCCTTTTGCGTTCCATATGAGTCACTAATCGTGCCCATTTCCGTTGCAACGACACAAGTGCATTTCCTTTCTACGTGGAGGAAACAATTGAACATTGCTTCCTCTTTTGCCGCCGCGTATACCCTTTTCGACAACGAGCAGAGACCTTATTCATCAAATAATTTCCTGAAATACCCACAAAACACCACAACTACTTATAGGCCCTCTCAAACTCACAGTCTTCAATGTTGCGTGGTTCATCTCGCTTTTCCGCATGTCACCTCACCTAGGAAGAACGACGGGCTAAACCAGCCTCCTCCCCCTGCGATAAGATCATAAAAAACCAAAAAAAAAAACACTCCAACAGCACATGTGGCTCTTATGCACCTTTATCTAAAGGAAAATCTTCGAACACTCACGTGCAAAACTCAAATATGTTGAAGACAACTTCGCCTCGACCTTCATATAAAATTCCACTACTAATAATAAATAATTGTATTTTTATTTAATTTTCCGCTTTTCATTGTGGTGTTAACATCTAGAGCTTTACGCTCTGCCCTGATTTTAGACCTGGGGGTCGGGTTTAACCCCGTGGACTCTTTCTTGCTGAGGTAGCCCCCCCGCCTCCGTCGCTTACTGCAAGGGGTGTAAAAAATGGTTGCACTTGTCTGTTCATCCTCGTCCTCTGCTTTCGACCGCCGAACTGCCGTGAATTATAGAAAGGTGCTCACTAGGGACAACTGCCCTCGTTGGGTCATCGCTTGTCGCTAGCGGACAAAGCATCCCGGTTTGTCGCGGGGTCGCTAACCTCCTGCACTACTCCTTGCAGGCCAGAATCTGAGACGACATGACCAGCTCGTGGGGTGTTGTGGAGATCGCAAAGCGTACACGGTGGCAGAGGGCCACACGCAACATGTACGAGCTCGACCCGTCGCCCGTGGCCCCGTGGCCGAGGATTTCGCGAGTAGCAAGTGCAAGCAGCTACGTGCGCAGCAAGGCTGGCAGCCCCGACCGAGCCCGAGTAGCCGTATCGGACAGGCTGGATCCTGTACCCCGGGATATAGCTGCGCTGGTCGCCTGATCACCCGGACCGAATGTTGCTTCTAGCCACTCGTGGGTTCACCCTCGGAGACCGAAAACGGGACCGAAAGCGTCGAACAGAGCCGTCGACAGAGACTTCGGCTCCTAAAGTTGCGGTAGCATGGTGCGGGCTTCGTTTTGCTGCAACGTCGGGTAGGGTTGTGCCCGGACCCNAAGTCATCGGTGGTAGACAAGCCAGCATGGGCAACAATGGTGCGTGTTGTCACTTCTCCGTCTTGCCGCGTTGACTTCCCCCTTTGTGCTTGCCACCCTGCTTGAGTGCCATCCGGCTCTTTCTCGCACTTGATTTATTCATTTTCACCCGTCACCCACTCCTACTGGCATGCAACCGCGCCTTGTGTCCTGAATGTTGCCAAATTCATTGTCAGTCGTAGTTGCTTGTGGCTGTGGTTCTCAGTGTCATTGTGGTCGTTGTCGCCGCCGCTGCCATCGTTGTTGCAATCCTCATTGTTGTTGTCGCCACGGCCGACGTCCTCCTCATCGTCACCACCGCCGCCGCCGCCGCCGCCGCCGCCGCCGCCGCCGCCGCCGCCGCCGCCGCCGCCGCCGCCGCCGCCGCCGTCGTCGTCGTCGTCGTCGTCGTCGTCGTCGTCGTCGTCGTCGTCGTGTCGTCGTCGTCGTCGTCGTCGTCGTCGTCGTCGTCGTCGTCGTCGTCGTCGTCGTCGTTGTCGTCACCGCTGTCGTCTTCGTCGTCGTCGTCGCCGCTGTCGTCGTTGCCGCTGTCGTCGTCGCCGCTGTCGCCGTCGCTGTCGCTGTCGCCGTCGCCGTCGCTGTCTCTGTCGCCGTCGCCGTCGCCGTCGCCGTCGCCGTCGCCGTCGCCGTCGCCGTCGCCGTTGCCGTTGCCGTCGCCGTCGCCGCCGTCGTCGTCGTCGTCGTCGTCGTCGTCGTCATCGTCGTCGTCGTCGTCGTTGTTGTCATCGGCGCTGTCGCCGCTGTCGTCGTCGTTGCTATTGGCGTCGCCGTCGCCGTCGCCGCTGCCGCCGCCGCCGCCACCGCCGCCGTTGCCGTCGCTGTCGCTGTCGCTGTCGCCGTCGCTGTCGCCGTCGCCGTCGCCGTCGCCGTCGCCGTCGCCGTCGCCGTCGCCGTCGCCGTCGCCGTCGCCGTCGCCGTCGCCGTCGCCGTCGTTGTCGCCATCGCCACCGCCAATGCTGTTGTGTTGTTGGCGTCATCGTTGCCATAGCCATTGCCATTGCCATCCCCGTCGCCATTGCCATTGTCATCACCATTGCCATCGCTGTTGTCATCAAACATTGCCGTTGCTGGGGCTGCCACCGCCATTGTCACCGCCACTGCTGCTGCCACCGCTGCTGTCGTCGTTGTCGTCGTCGCCGTCGCCGTCGCTGTCGCCATCGCCGTCGCCGTCGCTGTCGCCATCGCTATCGCTATTGCTATCGCCGTCGCTGTCGCCATCGCTATCGCTATTGCTATCGCCGTCGCTGTCGCCATCGCTATCGCTATTGCTATCGCCGTCGCTGTCGCCATCGCTATCGCTATTGCTATCGCCGTCGCTGTCGCCATCGCTATCGCTATTGCTATCGCCGTCGCTGTCGCCATCGCTATCGCTATTGCTATCGCCGTCGCTGTCGCCATCGCTATCGCTATTGCTATCGCCGTCGCTGTCGCCATCGCTATCGCTATTGCTATCGCCGTCGCTGTCGCCATCGCTATCGCTATTGCTATCGCCGTCGCTGTCGCCATCGCTATCGCTATTGCTATCGCCGTCGCTGTCGCCATCGCTATCGCTATTGCTATCGCCGTCGCTGTCGCCATCGCTATCGCTATTGCTATCGCCGTCGCTGTCGCCATCGCTATCGCTATTGCTATCGCCGTCGCTGTCGCCATCGCTATCGCTATTGCTATCGCCGTCGCTGTCGCCATCGCTATCGCTATTGCTATCGCCGTCGCTGTCGCCATCGCTATCGCTATTGCTATCGCCGTCGCTGTCGCCATCGCTATCGCTATTGCTATCGCCGTCGCTGTCGCCATCGCTATCGCTATTGCTATCGCCGTCGCTGTCGCCATCGCTATCGCTATTGCTATCGCCGTCGCTGTCGCCATCGCTATCGCTATTGCTATCGCCGTCGCTGTCGCCATCGCTATCGCTATTGCTATCGCCGTCGCTGTCGCCATCGCCGTCGCCGTCGTCGTTGTCGTCGTCGTCCTCGTCCTCGTCGTCGTCGTCGCCGCCGCCGTCGTCGTCGTCGTCGTCGTCGTCGTCGTCGTCGTCGTCGTCGTCGTCGTCGTCGTCGTCGTCGTCGTCGTCGTCGTCGTCGTCGTCGTCGTCGTCGTCGTCGTCGTCGTCGTCATTGTCGTCCTCAGTCATTGTCATTGTTCTGTGCGCTGTTGCGCATTTTTCTCATCTTCTGCTGCCGCCACTGCTGCTGATACCCAGGGCGGGAGTGGCAGCCTGCTGCTCCTTGTCAAGTCGGTGTTGAATGCCTATGCACGCATAGCATCTTCACTATCTTCCTTCCTGCCTTCCTCGTCCAAAGATAAGTCTGCTGCCTGCCTTGCTCACGCTGTGAAGTTTTGTACATACTCATGTCCACCTTCCTGACTGGACTAGGGGGCATGCACAAGTCCTTGGCAGCGGGAGAGAGTTCGTCGTCGCGCTCGTCCTCCACTCTGGCCTCCCCCATGTCTTCGCGCGGCACATCCCGCTCGCGAGCTGCTAATGGTGCAGACTCAGAAGCACCCATGGGGTCGGCACAGTGGGGAGCGGCGGCAGCAGAGCTTGCAACAGCAAGCATGGAGCGAACCGATTCCTCAGAACTGGCTGACATGGGGCGGTCCATGTCGTCCCCTCTCCCTCTGAAGAACCACTACCGCCGCCACAGACACCAGCGCCACCTGCTCCCTCCGGAGGTGCAACGAGACGACGGCATCCAGCACGCGCTNGAGCCGCTCGAACTTCACGACATGGACGGCACTGTTGTGTTGCAGCAGCAGCAGCCTCTCCCGCAAGAGCAGCCCCACGAGCAGACGCCGATTCCTCCTCAGCAGGACCAGCGGCAGAAGCAGTGGGAGCCAGAGCAGCAGCGCCAGGAGGAGCAAGGAGCAATCAGCACGAGTTTAGACAACGGCCGGTGGGGCAACGGGCAAATGAACGGCTCAGGAGGGCCTCCCAAGAGGCCTGCAACTACGTCAAGAGTCACCAGCACTGACCCTGAAGCCCTAGACCAACAAAGGCTGCAGCAGCTGGCGCTGTTGCGGGAGCGGCAGGCAGCAGCGCTGCACGCCAACCGTGCCTATGGAGACAGCAGATCCTTAGTGGCCACTGGCGGTGGCAGCAGCAACAGCATTGACGGCGGTGGCACCAGGAGCAGCGTCCGGAGAAGCTCGTTGGAGCAGCAGAAGGAGAAGGAGGGTTCGGTGAAGAAGAAGCCTCTCCTCTGGAAGATTCTGAGTGGTATCGGCAGGAATAGCGGCGACGCCCGGGACAGAACGCATCGGCAGCTGCAGCAGATGCGGCAACATGAGCAGCAGCAGGCGCGCAAGTGGGCTGTCCCTGTGTCATCGTCAGCCACGGACGTCACAGGATTCGTGTCCACACCATCCTCTTCCTTAACCTTGCCAGAGTCGATGTCGCTGTCCGAATCACTGCTGTGGACACCCGCTCGGTCCCCACTCATCTTGCCCAGTGGCGAGCGGCGGCCGCAGCGGCCACAGCTGCGACGGCATGGGCGGGCGCTGTACGGAGTTGGGTCGCAGTCTGCCGGTGGGAGTCAGGCGGGAAGTGTGAAGAGCTCCCACCATA
>SZWC01017330.1:0-10140 GCA_023375785.1 Penium margaritaceum
CCAAAGTTGTGCCAGAGTTGTGCCAGAGATAGGCCAGAATTATGCCAGAGTTGTGCCAGAGTTGTGCCAGGGTTGTGCCAGAGTTTATCCAGAGTTGTGCCACATTTGTACCACATTTGTGCCAGAGTTTGGCCCGAGTTGTGCCAGAGTTGTGCCAGAGTTGTGCCAGAGTTATGCTACAGTTGTGCCAGAGTTGTGCCAGAGATGTGCCAGAGTTATGCCAGAGTTGTGCTAGAGTTGTGCCAGAGTTGAACCAGAGTTGTGCCAGAGTTGTGGCAGAGTTGTGCCAGAGTTGTGCCAGAGTTGTGCCATAGTTGTGCCAATGTTTTGCCAGAGTTGTGCAAGAGATCGGCCAAAGTTATGCCAGAGTTGTGCCAGGGTTGTGCCAGAGTTTTTCCAGAGTTCTGCCAGAGTTGTGCAAGAGTTGTGCCGGAGTTGTGCCAGAGTTTTGCCAGATTTGTTCCTTATTTGTGCCCGAGTTGTGCCAGAGGTGTGCCAGGGTTGTGCCATAGTTGTGCCAGAGTTGTGCCAGAGTTATGCCAGAGTTGTGCCAGAGTTGTGCCAGAGTTGTGCCAGAGTTATACCAGAGTTACGCCAGAGTTGTGCCAGAGTTGTGCCAGAGGTGTGCCAGAGGTGTGCCAGAGGTTTGCCAGAGTTGTGCCAGAGATTTGCCAGAGCTGTGCCAGAGTTGTGCCAGGCTTGTGCGAAGGTGCCATAGTTGTGCCAGAGTTGCGCCAGAGGTGTACCAGAGTTGTGCTAGAGTTGTGCCAGAGTTGTGCCAGAGTTGTGGCAGAGTTGTACCAGAGTTGTGCCAGAGTTGTGCGAGAGTTGTGCCAGAGTTGTGCCAGAGGTGTGCCAGAGGTGTGCCAGAGGTTTGCCAGAGTTGTGCCAGAGATTTGCCAGAGCTGTGCCAGAGTTGTGCCAGGCTTGTGCGAAGGTGCCATAGTTGTGCCAGAGTTGCGCCAGAGGTGTACCAGAGTTGTGCTAGAGTTGTGCCAGAGTTGTGCCAGAGTTGTGGCAGAGTTGTACCAGAGTTGTGCCAGAGTTGTGCGAGAGTTGTGCCAGAGTTGTGCCAGAGGTGTGCCAGAGGTGTGCCAGAGGTTTGCCAGAGTTGTGCCAGAGATTTGCCAGAGCTGTGCCAGAGTTGTGCCAGGCTTGTGCGAAGGTGCCATAGTTGTGCCAGAGTTGCGCCAGAGGTGTACCAGAGTTGTGCTAGAGTTGTGCCAGAGTTGTGCCAGAGTTGTGGCAGAGTTGTACCAGAGTTGTGCCAGAGTTGTGCGAGAGTTGTGCCAGAGTTGTGCCAGAGGTGTGCCAGAGGTGTGCCAGAGGTTTGCCAGAGTTGTGCCAGAGATTTGCCAGAGCTGTGCCAGAGTTGTGCCAGGCTTGTGCGAAGGTGCCATAGTTGTGCCAGAGTTGCGCCAGAGGTGTACCAGAGTTGTGCTAGAGTTGTGCCAGAGTTGTGCCAGAGTTGTGGCAGAGTTGTACCAGAGTTGTGCCAGAGTTGTGCGAGAGTTGTGCCAGAGTTGTGCCAGAGGTGTGCCAGAGGTGTGCCAGAGGTTTGCCAGAGTTGTGCCAGAGATTTGCCAGAGCTGTGCCAGAGTTGTGCCAGGCTTGTGCGAAGGTGCCATAGTTGTGCCAGAGTTGCGCCAGAGGTGTACCAGAGTTGTGCTAGAGTTGTGCCAGAGTTGTGCCAGAGTTGTGGCAGAGTTGTACCAGAGTTGTGCCAGAGTTGTGCGAGAGTTGTGCCAGAGTTGTGCCAGAGGTGTGCCAGAGGTGTGCCAGAGGTTTGCCAGAGTTGTGCCAGAGATTTGCCAGAGCTGTGCCAGAGTTGTGCCAGGCTTGTGCGAAGGTGCCATAGTTGTGCCAGAGTTGCGCCAGAGGTGTACCAGAGTTGTGCTAGAGTTGTGCCAGAGTTGTGCCAGAGTTGTGGCAGAGTTGTACCAGAGTTGTGCCAGAGTTGTGCGAGAGTTGTGCCAGAGTTGTGCCAGAGGTGTGCCAGAGGTGTGCCAGAGGTTTGCCAGAGTTGTGCCAGAGATTTGCCAGAGCTGTGCCAGAGTTGTGCCAGGCTTGTGCGAAGGTGCCATAGTTGTGCCAGAGTTGCGCCAGAGGTGTACCAGAGTTGTGCTAGAGTTGTGCCAGAGTTGTGCCAGAGTTGTGGCAGAGTTGTACCAGAGTTGTGCCAGAGTTGTGCGAGAGTTGTGCCAGAGTTGTGCCAGAGGTGTGCCAGAGGTGTGCCAGAGGTTTGCCAGAGTTGTGCCAGAGATTTGCCAGAGCTGTGCCAGAGTTGTGCCAGGCTTGTGCGAAGGTGCCATAGTTGTGCCAGAGTTGCGCCAGAGGTGTACCAGAGTTGTGCTAGAGTTGTGCCAGAGTTGTGCCAGAGTTGTGGCAGAGTTGTACCAGAGTTGTGCCAGAGTTGTGCGAGAGTTGTGCCAGAGTTGTGCCAGAGGTGTGCCAGAGGTGTGCCAGAGGTTTGCCAGAGTTGTGCCAGAGATTTGCCAGAGCTGTGCCAGAGTTGTGCCAGGCTTGTGCGAAGGTGCCATAGTTGTGCCAGAGTTGCGCCAGAGGTGTACCAGAGTTGTGCTAGAGTTGTGCCAGAGTTGTGCCAGAGTTGTGGCAGAGTTGTACCAGAGTTGTGCCAGAGTTGTGCGAGAGTTGTGCCAGAGTTGTGCCAGAGGTGTGCCAGAGTTGTGCCAGAGTTGTGCCAGAGTTGTGCCAGAGTTGTGCCAGAGGTGTGCCAGAGTTGTGCCAGAGGTGTGCCAGAGTAGTGCCAGAGATGTGCCAGAGCTGTGCCAGAGTTGTGCCAGGCTTCTGGGAAGGTGCCATAGTTGTGCCAGAGTTGCGCCAGAGGTGTGCCAGAGTTGTGCCAGAGTTGTGCCAGAGTTGTGCAAGAGTTGTGCCAGAGTTGTGCCAAAGTTGTGTCAGAGTTGTGTGAGTTGTGCCAATTTACATATTTGTCATTTTACATAAATGTCATTCAAATACTTATCATTTTACATATTTGTCATTTTCCATATTTGCCATTTTCCATATTTGCCATTTTACATATTTGTCATTTGGCATATATGCCATTTTACATATATGTCCTTTTACATATTTGTCAGAGTTGTGCCACAGTTGTGCCAGAGTTCAGTCAGAGTTCTGCCAATTTACATATTTGTCATTTTACATAAATGTCATTTAAATATTTATCATTTTACATATTTTTCATTATCCATATTTGCCATTTTACATATTTGCCATTTTACATATTTGTCATTTGACATATTTGCCATTTTACATATATTTCCTTTTACATGTTTGTCATTTTACATATTTGCCATTCTACATAAATGTCATTTTACATATTTTTCATTTGACATATTTGTCATTTTACATATTTATCATTTTAAATGTTTTTCATTTTACATATTTGTCATTTTACAAATTTTTCATTTTACATATTTGTCATTTTATATATTTTTCATTTTACATATTTGTCATTTTACATATGTTTCATTTTACACATTTGTCAGTTTACATGTTTGTCACTTTACATATTTGTCATTTTAAGTATCTGCCATTTTACATATTTGCCATTTTACATATTTGCAATCTTACATATTTGTCATTTTACATATGTTTCATTTTACACATTTGTCAGTTTACATGTTTGTCACTTTACATATTTGTCATTTTAAGTATCTGCCATTTTACATATTTGCCATTTTACATATCTGTCATTTTACATATTTTCATTTTACATATTTTTCATTTTACATATTTTCCATTTTACATATTTTTCATTTTACGTATTTGTCATTTGACATATTTTTCATTTTTCATTTTTCATTTTTGCCATTTTACATATTTGCAATCTTACATATTTGTCATTTTACATATTTGTCATTTTACATATTTGTCATTTTACATATTTGTCATTTTACACATTTGTCATTGTGCGTATTTTACATTTTACATATTTGTCATTATACGTATTTGTCATTTTACATATTTGCCATTTTACATGTTTGGCATTTTACACAAGTGTCATTTTATATTTTTGCCATTTTAGATATTTGTCATATTACATATTTGTCAATTTACATATTTGTCATTATACATATTTGCCATTTAACATATTTGCCATTATACATATTTTTCATTTTTTCATATTTGTCACTTTATTTATTTGTCATTTTACATATTTGCCATTTTAAATATTTGTAACAATACATATTTGTCACTTGTCGAAAATGTCATCTTACATATCTGTCATTTTACATAATTGTCTTTTTACATATTTTTCATTTCACATATTTGTCATTTTACATAATTGTCAGTTTACGTATTTTTCATTTCACATATTTGTTATTTTACATATTTATCATTTGACATATTTGTCATTTTACATATTTGTCATTTTACATATTTGTAGTTTTACATATTTGTCATTATACATATTTTTTATTTTACATATTTTTCATTTACATATTTGTCATTTAACATATATTCCATTTTACATGTTTGCCATTTTACATATTTCTCATTTTACATATTTTTCATTTGACAAAAATGTCATCTAAAATATTTTTCATTCTACATATTTGTCATTTTACATATTTTTCATTTTATATATTTGTCATTTTACATATTTTTCATTTTACATATTTGTCACTTTACATATTTGTAATTTTACGTATTTGTCATTTTACATACTAGTCATTTTACATATTTGTCATTTTACACATTTATCATTTGACATATTTGTCATTTTACATATTTGTCATGTTACATATTTGTCATTTTACATATTTGACATTTTACATATTTTTCATTTCACATATCTGTCATTTTACATATTTGTCATTTTACATATTTGCCATTTTGCATATTTGGCATTTTACATATTTTTCATTTTACATATTTGTCATTTTACATTTTTTCCAAGTTACATATTTGACATTTTACATATTTGTCCTTTTACATATTTGTCATTGTACATATTTGTCATTTTACATATTTATCATTTTACACATTTGTCATTTTACGTATTTTTCATTTTACATATTCTTTATTTTACATATTTGCCATTTTACATATTTGTCATTTTACCTATTTGTGATTTAACATGTTTGCCATTTTACATATTTGTCATTTTACATATTTGTTATTTTACATATTTTTCATAATACATATTTTGCATTTTATATATTTTTCATTTTACATATTTGTCATTTTACATTTTTGTAATTTTTCATATTTGTCATTTTACATATTTGTCATTTTACGTATTTTGCATTTTACATATTTGTAATCTTACATATTTGCCATTTAACATATTTTTCATTTAACATATTTGTTATTTTTTCATGTTTGGCATTTTAAATATTTGTCATTTTACATATTTGCCATTTAACATATTTGTCATTATACATATTTGTCATTTTAAATATTTGTCATTTTAAAAAAAAATCATTTTCAATATTCGTCATTATACATAATTGCCAATTTACATATTTGTCATTTTAAATATATATCATTTTACATATTTGTCATTTTCAAAATTTGCCATTTTACATATTTGCCATTTTACATATTTGTCATTTGAAATATTTGCCATTTGACATACATGTCATTTTACATATTTGACATTTTCCATATTTGCCATTTTACATACATGTCATTTTACATATTTTTCATTTGACATATTTGTCATTTTACATATTTATCATTTTCAATATTTTTCATTTTACATATTTATCATTTTACACATTTGTCATTTTACATATTTGTTATTTTATATATTTTTCATTTTACATATTTGTCATTTTACATATGTTTCATTTTACACATTTGTCAGTTTACATGTTTGTCACTTTACATATTTGTCATTTTAAGTATCTGCCATTTTACATATTTGTCATTTTACATATGTTTCATTTTACACATTTGTCAGTTTACATGTTTGTCACTTTACATATTTGTCATTTTAAGTATCTGCCATTTTACATATTTGCCATTTTACATATCTGTCATTTTACATATTTTTCATTTTACATATTTTTCATTTTACATATTTTCCATTTTACATATGTTTCATTTTACGTATTTGTCATTTGACATATTTTTCATTTTTCATTTTTGCCATTTTACATATTTTCAATCTTACATATTTGTCATTTTACATATTTGTCATTTTACATATTTGTCATTTTACATATTTGTCATTTTACACATTTGTCATTGTGCGTATTTTACATTTTACATATTTGTCATTATACGTATTTGTCATTTTACATATTTGCCATTTTACATGTTTGGCATTTTACACAAGTGTCATTTTACATTTTTGCCATTTTAGATATTTGTCATATTACATATTTGTCAATTTACATATTTGTCATTATACATATTTTCCATTTAACATATTTGCCATTATACATATTTTTCATTTTTTCATATTTGTCACTTTATTTATTTGTCATTTTACATATTTGCCATTTTAAATATTTGTAACAATACATATTTGTCACTTGTCGAAAATGTCATCTTACATATCTGTCATTTTACATAATTGTCTTTTTACATATTTTTCATTTTACATATTTGTCATTTTACATAATTGTCAGTTTACGTATTTTTCATTTTACCTATTTGTTATTTTACATATTTATCATTTGACATATTTGTCATTTTACATATTTGTCATTTTACATATTTGTAGTTTTACATATTTGTCATTATACATATTTTTTATTTTACATATTTTTCATTTACATATTTGTCATTTAACATATATTCCATTTTACATGTTTGCCATTTTACATATTTGTCATTTTACATATTTTTCATTTGACAAAAATGTCATCTAACATATTTTTCATTTTACATATTTGTCATTTTACATATTTTTCATTTTACATATTTGTCATTTTACATATTTTTCATTTTACATATTTGTCACTTTAAATATTTGTAATTTTACGTATTTGTCATTTTACATACTAGTCATTTTACATATTTGTCATTTTACACATTTATCATTTGACATATTTGTCATTTTACATATTTGTCATGTTACATATTTGTCATTTTACATATTTGACATTTTACATATTTTTCATTTCACATATTTGTCATTTTACATATTTGTCATTTTACATATTTGCCATTTTGCATATTTGGCATTTTACATATTTTTCATTTTACATATTTGTCATTTTACAATTTTTTCCAAGTTACATATTTGACATTTTACATATTTGTCCTTTTACATATTTGTCATTCTACATATCTGTCATTTTACATATTTATCATTTTACACATTCGTCATTTTACGTATTTTTTATTTTACATTTTTGACATTATACATATTTGTTATTTTGCATAGTTTTCATTTTACATATTCTTTATTTTACATATTTGCCATTTTACATATTTGTCATTTTACCTATTTGTGATTTAACATGTTTGCCATTTTACATATTTGTCATTTTACATATTTGTTATTTTACATATTTTTCATAATACATATTTTGCATTTTACATAATTTTCATTTTACATGTTTGTCATTTTACATTTTTGTAATTTTTCATATTTGTCATTTTACATATTTGTCATTTTACGTATTTTTCATTTTACATATTTGTAATCTTACATATTTGCCATTTAATTTATTTTTCATTTAACATATTTGTTATTTTTCATGTTTGGCATTTTAAATATTTGTCATTTTACATATTTGCCATTTAACATATTTGTCATTATACATATTTGTCATTTTAAATATTTGTCATTTGAAAAAAATTTCATTTTCAATATTCGTCATTATACATAATTGCCAATTTACATATTTGTCATTTTAAATATATATCATTTTACATATTTGTCATTTTCAAAATTTGCCATTTTACATATTTGCCATTTTACATATTTGTCATTTGACATATTTGCCATTTGACATACATGTCATTTTACATATTTGACATTTTACATATTTGCCATTTTACATACATGTCATTTTACATATTTTTCATTTGACATATTTGTCATTTTACATATTTATCATTTTAAATATTTTTCATTTTACATATTTATCATTTTACACATTTGTCATTTTACATATTTGTTATTTTACATATTTGTCATTTTACATATGTTTCATTTAACATATCTGTCATTTTACATGTTTGTCACTTTACATATTTGTCATTTTAACTATCTGCCATTTTACATATTTGTCATTTAACATATCTGTTGCTTTACATATTTGTCAATTTACATATCTGTTATTTTACATATTTGTCATTATACATATTTTTCATTTACATATTTGTCACTTTACATATTTTCCCATTTACATATTTGCCATTTTACATATTTGTCATTCTACATGTTTGTCATTTTACATAATTGTCAGTTTACATATTTGTCATTTTAAATATTTGATATTTTACATATTTTTAATTTTACATAGTTGTCATTATACATATTTGTCATTTTACATATTCGTCATTTACACATTTGTCATTTTACATATTTTCCATTTTACATATTTGCCATTTTATATATTTTTCATTTTACATATTTGTCATTTTACATATTTGTCATTTTACATATTTGCCATTTTACATATTTGCCATTTTACATATTTGCCATTTTACATTTTTGTCATTTTACATTTTTGTCATTTTACATGTTTGCCATTAAACATATTTGTCAATTTTACATATTTTCCATTACATATTTGTTTTTTTACATATTTCTCATAATAAATGTTTTCCATTTTACATATTTGCCATTTTACATATTTCCATTTTACATTTTTTTCATTTTTCATATTTGTCATTTTACATATTTGTCATTTTACGTATTTTTCATTTTACAGATTTGTCATTTTAAATATTTGCCATTTTACATATTTCTCATTTTACATATTTGCCATTTTCCACGTTTGGCATTTTACTTATTTGTCATTTTACATATTTGCCATTTAACATATTTGTCATTTTACATATTTTTCATTATACGTATTTGTCATTTTACATATTTGTCATTTTCAAAAGATTTCATTTTAAATATTTGTCATTATTTATTTTTTATTTTACATATTTGCCAATTTCATATTTGTAATTTGAAGTATTAATCATTTAACATCTTTGTCATGTTCCGTATATGCCATTTTACATATTTGTCATTTTACATATTTGTCATTTTACATATTTGCCATTTTACATGTATGTCATTTTACATATTTATCATTTTACATACTTGCTATTTCATATAAATGTCATTTTACATATTTTTCATTTGAAATATTTGTCATTTTACAAATTTATCATTTTAAATGTTTTTAATTTTACATATTAGTCATTTTACACATTTGTCATTTTACATATTTGTCATTTTACATATGTTTCATTTAACATATTTGTCATTTTAAATATTTGTCACTTTACATATTTGGTATTTTAAGTATCTGCCATTTTACGTATTTGTTATTTTACATATTTGTCACTTTACATAACTGTCATTTTACATATTTATCCTTTTGGATATTCGTCATTTTAGATTTTTTTCATTTTACATATTTGTCATTCTACATATTTGTCATTTTACATGTTTTTGCTTTAACATATTTGTCATTTTACATATTTGTCATTTTACATATTTTTCATTTTACATATTTGTCATTTTACATTTCTTTAACTTAACATATTCGTCATTTTACGTATTGTTTATTTTACATATTTTTCATTTTACATGTTTTTCTTTTTACATTTTTACCATTTTACATATTTGCCAATTTACATATTTTTCATTTTACATATTTGTCATATTTCAGATGTTTCATTTTACATATTTGTCATTTTACGTATTTTGCATTTTACATATTTGTCATTATACATATTTGTCATTTTACCTGTTTTCATTTTACATATTTGTCATTGTACAAATTTGCCATTTTACATATTTGTCCTTTTACATATTTTTTATTTTACATATTTCTCATCATACATATTCTTCATTTTACATATTTGTCATTTTACATATTTGTCATTATACATATTTGCCACTTTACATATTTGCCATTTTACATATTTGTAATTTTACATATTTCTCATTTGACAAAAATGTCATCTTACATATCGGTCATTTTA
>SZWC01017331.1:12052-33937 GCA_023375785.1 Penium margaritaceum
CCCCGGGGGGGGGGGGGGGGGGGGGGGGAGTTTCCCCCCAGGGCAGGGGGTAGATATGTGCGGATCATGGTTTGGATCGGTTTGCTGGATTCTGAATTGCGGGTCAAACCGAATCTGTCTGCGTGGATCGGATCTGCGGATCGCCAGGTCTTGTGTGCATCCTTACCTTCCAGAAGGGTCGACAGAAGGGCGACATTTCTGTCAGTCTGGGTCTTGATATTTTGATATTGTTCGGATGACTTCTTGATGGCACTAGATATTTCTAAAATCGAGCGTTGATATTCCTGAAGCCCCTCGAATTCTCGGCAGAGCTTCTTAAAGCAGCCACTCACGATGCAACCTTGCAGGGATCGCTTGGCTTGAGAGACGCTGGCAAACACCTTAACAACTATGCCCATTGCAAAATGTTGGGTGTCCACAATGCCCCAACAACGATGTACACAAGGCAAGCTACCGCCATTTGGGATACATTGCAGCCCCAAGCTCCCAAAACCTGGAGACAAGACATAACGCCACCTCGTGAGCCGCGGTATGCAGCTGGTCCCATCCTTGACATGTGCCACAACCTCCTAGTCTACTTACGTCACAAACTGCAACCCTCTCTGGGCAGCATATTGCGACCACACAACTCCAACTCTCATTCTTCAAGCAACAAGCATCACCAAAACGCCAATACACGTGGACCAGATATTATCCAACACCCCCTTCTTCCACGGGAGCTCCTGTTTCACCCCCCTACGTCAAGGAGGAGTCCTCTAAATACCCCAAATCAGATCACATATCGTTAGCCGACCCGTCCAACCGGCCAGCATGGGTGAAGGTAAGCCGCAAGGTTTACTTGCATCATCTCTTCCCTCACCATTTCCAACCCACAGCACTAGCACTTGCACCCGCACACACACAAAGTGGACTCAGGTCCCTTGTTCACAGCTCTCCACACCTCTGTGGGACCGCAACCACTCCGGGCCTAGTGCCACTCCAAACACTCTCCTCCTAACTGAACTACCACTACTCGAGCCTATCCATTAAACCTAGGCACGTAAAGGCCACAACGCTCCCCCACTTATCCATGGTACTAACCAGGCCACTTTCCGTTTCTCAACGGATGTTGCAGGTGACACTTTCCTAAACCTACCGGACGTATGTTTGGGAGGTGCCACTGTTGTCTTAGCACACATGGCTATGGAAACGGATGATCTCTTTGCCAATGACCTGCCCTCCAAACGCCCGCTCGAAGAATTCTCAGACACATATTCAGCAAAGACTTTCCAACAGTAGGTAACGTCAGTCCCAAAACACAATCCCGCCTCCCAACCACTACATGATCAGTCATGATGGAAATTTAAAGATTACAATGCACCTTCCCTTTTACCAATACCTCGACCGCAGAACTGCCAGCTGAAAAGGTGGACGAAACCCCGGCAGAGACAGATCCAACCGCGGGTGCTCTAGCTCAGCAGTGCCAAACAACGACCATGTAATGGAAACAAACAACAATGCAGCGGAAGGTATACAAACCTACCCTTATCCCACCCCACTTCAGTCCTGCAGAATTCCACCTAAAAGCTACTTCTTTTCTCCTGCCCTCCCATGCTCAGGTTCTGTGGCCCCTGCTAACAAGAAAACGGACCCCGTCGAAACTGAGCAGCCAGATGACGACTCCAACAATGATAATCCATATGTTTTTGGCAAAAAAACACCCAATGCTGAAGAGAAGGATGTGTACATGATCTCCCTGAATTTGCCAAAGCACGCCAAAGAAGTTATAAATACTATGAAGCTCACCTTCCCTTACAAAAATTGCCAGAGTTATGAAGAGTTGTACATGTTTACATGGATCCCTACGGATGTGTCAAGTTACAAGGAGTTGCATGGAGGTTTATACGGAGTTGTATGGAATTATGCGGACTTGAAAGAAGTTTTACGGAGTTGCAAAAAACTGAAAGTGGTTGTATAGCATTGTATGGAGTTTTAGGGGAATGTACAGAGTTGTACAAAGTTGTACAAAGCTATTTGGAGTTTTAAAAAGCTGTATGAAGTTGCACAGAGTTGTACAGAGCTGTACAGAGATGTTAAGAGTTGTATGTAATTGTACTGAGTTGTATGATTTTTTTTTGGAGTTGTAGCAATTTGTACCGAGTTTTACAGTATTATATGGAGTTGTATGGAGTTGTACAATGTTGTCTGCACATGTACGGAGATTTACAGATTTGAAAAGAGTTGTCTGGATTTGGTAAAAATTTTTCCGGACTAGTCCAGAGCTGTACGGAGTTTTACAAAACTGTACACAACTGAACGGAGTGATTCAATGTCGTGTGGAGCTGTACAGAGTTGTAAAGAGTTGTACACAGTAACATAGAATGGTACATGTTTGTATGGATTTGTAAGGAGTTTTACAGAGTTTTGGAAGATTGTACAGAGTTGTATGGAGTGGTACCGATTTGTATGGAGTTGTACGGAGTTGTACAGAAATTGCATGGAGTTGTACAGAGTTGTTAAGAATTTTTATGGAGTTGTGCAAAGTGTTACAAATTTGCATGGGACCATACGGTGTTGTATGGAGTTGTATGGCATTGTGCGGATTTGGAAGGAGTTTTAATGAGTTTTACAGAGCAATACGGGATTGTTAGGGGTTGTATGGAGTTGTACAGAGTTGTACATTGTTTTATGGAGTTGTACAGAGTTGTACAAGGCTCTGTAGAGTTGAACAAAACTGTACATAGTTCTATGGAGATGTTCATAGTTGTACGCAATTGTACAGAGTTTATGGATTTTTTAGAATACTACAAAGTTGTACATAGTTGTACGGAGTTGTACTGAGTTGTATAGAGTTGTTTGGAGTTGTAACGGGCTGTACCGAGTTTTACAAAGTTTTAAAAAGTTAATGGAGCTGTCCAGATTTGTACAGAATTCTACGAATTTGTTTGGGGACATATGTAGTTGTACAGAGCTGCACGGAGTTGTAGAATGCTGTACGGAGTTATACAACATTGTACAAAGTTTCATGCGTTTTTAAGGAGTCTTCACGTGTTATGTGGAGTTGTGCGGAGTTGTATGGAGTTGCACGGCGTTGTACAGAGTTGTACAAAGTTTTACAGAGTTGTACGGAGTCATACAAAGCTGTACGGAGCTGTGTGGAGTTGTACGGAGGTGTGTGGAGTTGTACAAAGTTGTACACAGTTGTACAAAGTTGTACGGGGTAGTGAGGAGTTTTTTTTGGAGCCGTAATGAGTTGGGAAATGTTGTATGGAGCTGTACGGAGTTGTACGGAGTTGTACAGAGTTGAATGGAGGTTTACAGAGTTGTACAAAGTTGTATAGGAAGTTGTAGGGTGTTGTACGGATTTTTGTGAAGTTGTACAAAGTTGTAGGAAGATTTTTGGAGGTGTACGAAGTTGTATGGAGATGCTTGGAGATGAACTGAGTTGTACTGAGTTTTACGCAATTCTATGGAGTTATACATGATTGATGGAGTTGTAAAAAGTTTTACGGAGTTTTATGGAGTTCTATAAGGTTGTACGGAGCTGTACGGAGTTAACTGGATTTGTACAAGGTTGTACGGATTTTTACGGAGCTGGATGGATGTGTATGGAGTTGTATGGAGTTGTATGAAGTTGTACCAATTTAAATGGAGTTGTACGGAGTTGTACAAGTTGTACCAGGTTGTATGGATTTGTAAGGAATTGTACAAAGTTGTACAAATTTGTAATAAACTGCAATGATTTGCACGGCGTTTTATAGTATTGTACGTACTTGTACAGAGTTATTGGGAGTTTCACAGAGTCTTATGATGTTGATCAAAGCTTTCCAAAGTTACACTGAGTTATACAGAGATTAATAGAGTTGTACAAAGCTGCACAGAGTTGTGTGGAGTTGTAGAGAGTTGTACGGATTTCTACAAAATTCTGTGAAGTGGTATATTGTCCTACAGAATTTTAGGATATTGTATGGAATTGAATAGAGTTATACGCAGTTGTACAAAATTTTACGAGGTTGTATGGGGTTGTACAAGTTATACGAAGTTGTAAAGAGTTTGAAGAATTTTTGAAGAGGTGTACCAAGTTGTATGCAGTGATGCAGAGTTGTACAGAGGTGTACAAGATATTACGGGCTTGTATTGAGCCGTACAAAGTTTTGTGGAGATTTACAGAGTTGTACAAAGATTTATAGATATGTACGGATTAATAGAAAGACGTTGTAAGACGTTGTATGGTATTTTATGAAGTTATACGGACTTGTATGAGGATGTATGGAGTTGTACACAGTTATACGGAGTTGTCTGGAGCTGTAAGATGCTATGTGGAGCTGTACGGAGTTATACAGAGCTGTACATAATTAAATAGAGCTATTCAGAGTTGGACAGAGTTGTATGAGGTCTTATGAAGATGTACAGACTTTAACACAGTTGTACAGAGTTGTATAGATTCATACTATACTATACAGACTTGTATGGAGTTGTGCAGAGTTGTACCGAGTTGTTGGGAGTTGTACGGAGTTTGGCAGATATGAACAGATGTGTACGGAGTTGTGCAGATTTGTACTGAGTTATACGGATTTGTATGGAGTTTTATGGAGTTTTACATAATCTTTAAGATGTTTTACTGAATTGTACGGAGCTGTACAAAGTTTCATGGGGTCGTAAGGTGTTGCACGGAGTTGTATGGAATTTTGTGGACTTCAAAGGAGTTCTATGGAGTTGTACAGGGTTGAACGCGGTCGCATGGATGTATAGAGTTGCACGGAGTTATACGGGCCAGTACATAGTTGTACAGCGTTGTACGGAGCTGTATGGAATTGTGCGGAATTGTAGAAAGATGTACGGAGTTGAACTGTGTTTTATGGACTTGTTCAGAGTTGTACCGACTTGTAACAAGTTTTGCAAAGTTGTACGGATTTGTATGGAGTTGTAGATAGTTGTATGGACTTGTACGGAATCACACAGAGATGTACGGGATTGAACATATTTGTAGAGAGTTGTACGGAATTATCCGGTGTTTTACAATGTTTTACTCCGCTATAGGGAGTTATACAGACCAAAAAAGACATGAACGGAGTTATTCAGAGGCATATGGAGCTTGACGTAGTTGCACAGAGTTGCACGGTGTTGTATGGCACCATATAGATTTCTGCGGAGTTACACTGATTTGTATGGAGTCAAACGGAGTTGCATGGAGTTCCATAGAATTGTATGGAGTTGCATGGAGTTGGTGATACTTTTTACTAAGTTTTGCAGAGTTCTATGGAATCATAAAGAGTTGTACAGAGTTGTATGGAATTGTGCAGATATGGAAAGAGTTCTACGGAGCTGTAGAGAGCTGTATGGGGTTGTGCAGAATTCTATGGAGTTGTACGGATTTGTATAGAGTTGTATGGAGTTTTTCAGAGTTTTACGGAGTTGCATAGAGTTGCAGAGAGCTGTACGGAGTCATACGGAAGTGTACCAAGCTATACAAGGATGTTCAGAGTTGCACAAATTTGCACACAGTTCGTGGATTTAATCAGAATATTTCAACATTGTCCGGAGTTGTACGGAGTTGTACAAATTTGTACGGAGTTGTATGGAGTTTTTTGGAGTTGTACCGAGTTGTATCGAGTTGTACGTAGTTTTACAGATTTTTATGGAGTTGTTAGGAGTTGTACTCAGTGATACAGAGGTGAATGGGGTTGTTCGGAGCTATACGGAGTTATAAAGGGTTGTACAACATTATACAAAGTTCTACAGAGTTTTACAAATTTGGAACATATTGTACAGAGTTGTACATAGTTTTGTCGAGTTGAAAAGAGAATTGCAGAGTTGTAAGAAGTTGTACGAAGTTGGATGGATCTTTACGAAGCTGTACAGAGTCATATACAGTCATACGGTGTTATACAGAGTTGTAAGGAGATGTACGGAGGTGTATGTAGTTGTATGGAACTGTATGGAGTTTTGCAAAGTTAAACAGAGTTTTACAAAGTTGTTCAGAGTTATACAGAGTTCTTTGAAGTTTTAAGGAGCTGTACAAAGCCGTAGAGAGTTGTCGGAAGATGTATGGAGTTGTACGGAGTTGTATGAATTTGTACGGAGTTGCCAGGACGTAGACCAAGCTGTAAGATGTTGTATGGAGTTGTACAGACTTGTCCAAAGTTGTACAAAGTTGTAGGGAATTTCATGGAGTTGTGCAAAGTTGTTCAGTTTTGTATGGAGTTGTACGAAGCTGTGCAAATTTGTTCAAAGTTGTATGGAGTTGTTCAAAGTTGTAGTGAATAGTACTTGGTTTTATGGAATTGACAGAGTTTTATGGAGTTTTACAAAGTTGTGTGTGGTTGTACAGATTTCTACGGAGTTGAAAAGAGTTGTACAAGGCTGTACGGAGTTGTACAGAGTTGTACATAGTTGTCTGGAGTTATTCCAAATTACATGGAGTTAAACGGATTTGTACAAAGATGTACATAGGTGTATGGTGTTGTACGAAGGTGTACAAAGATATTACGGAGTTGTATGGAGTTGTACAAAGTTGTATGGAGTTGTACGAAGTTGTGTGGAGTTGTATTGTGGTGTATGGAATTGTACGGAGTTGTACAATGATAGACGGAAATTTCTGGAATTGTACAGAGTTGTTTGGAGCTATACAGTGTTGTACAAATAATATGGAGTTGTGTATAATTTTATAGAGTCTAACAGAATTATACGGTGTCGTACAAAATTGTATGGGGTTGTACAAATTTGTAACAAATTACACTGAGTTTTACGGAGTTGTACACATTTGTACAGAGATCTACAGATTTGTACAAAGTTGTACAATAATGTGTTTAAGTCATAAGAATTTGTACAGAGTTTTATGAAATGTTACAGAGTCATACATATTGTCATGGAGGCGTACGGAGTTGTAAGTAGTTGTACGCAGTTGCACAGAGTTTTACGATGTTTTATGGATTTGTGCAGAGATGTACATTTTTACATAGATTTTCACACAGTTGTACGGAGTTGTTCAGAATTATACAAAGTTGTACGGAGTTCTATGGAGCTGTATGGGGTTGTATGGAGCTTTACGGAGTTTTGTGGAGTTGTGCTGAGTTGTACGGAACTTTTCAGGGTTTTCTAGAGGTAAACGGGGTTGTACGGAGCTGTACGGAACTGTAGGGAGTTGTATGGGGTCGTACGGAGTTGTATAGAGTGTTTCAGAGCTGTACAGAACTGTACTCGTTTGTTCTGAGTTTCACAAATTTGCATGGAATTGTACGGAGTTGTACAAAGTTGTACAGAGTTGTATGGAATTGTTCGGAGTTACACCCAGCTGTACAGAGGTTTACGGAATCCTTCCGGAGTTGTTGGGAGCAGTACACAGTTGAACAAAGTTTACAGGGTTTTACAGAGTTTGACATAGTTGTACGGCGTTGTATGGGATAGTACAGATTCGTATGGAGTCGTATGGAATTGAACGGAGTTGTGCAGAGTGGTACAGAGCTGTACGGAGTTGTGCCGCGTAATACAGAGTTCTCCAAAATCATACAAAGCTGTACAAAACTGTACTGAGTTGGACGGATTTCTGCGCAGTTGTATGGAGTTCTTGGGTGTTGAAAAGAGTTGTACGGAGATGTATGAATTCGTACAGAGTTCTATAGAGTTGTACAGAGCTGTACGGTTTTGCTGAGACTTGTACTGAGTTGAATGGATTTGTACGGAGGTGTACCAAGTTTTGTGGAGCTGAACGGAGCTGGACGGATTTCTACAAAGTTGTACAGAGTTGTAAAATCTTGTAAGGATTTGTACAAAGTTATACGGAGTTGCATGGAGTTGTACGGAGTTTTATGGAATTGTGTGGAATCATACAAAGTTGTACAGAGCTTTACAGAAGTTTACGCAGTAGAATGGAATCATTTGAAGTTTTTCAGAGTTGATCGGTGTTATATGGAGTTGTACGGATTTATACAGAGGTGAACAGCGTTATGCGGAGCTATACAAATTTATACAGAGTTTTATGACAATGTATAGAGTTGTATGGAGTGTACGGAGTTGCATTAAGTTGTACAGAGTTGTCCGGAGTTGTATGGAGATGTACGGAATGGTATCAAGCTGTACAAGGTTGTACAGAGTTGTACAAAGCTGTACTGGGTTGTAGGAAGTTTTGTAAAGTTGTACAAAGTTGTACGGAGTGGTACAGATTGCTCCAGAACTGTCCGAAATTTTCTGGAATTAAATAGAATCACAGAGATTTGTACAACATCTTATGGTGTTGCATGGAGTTGTACAGAGTTTTACGAAGTTGAAAAGGGGTTTAAACACAAATTCCAATGCAACTTCCAAACCGACTTCCAACCCCAATTCCAGCCCCTCTTCCATCTAATGTTAAAATCCCAGCTTCCAACCAAACTTATAACCCATCTACCAACCCAACTTCCAGCCCAAATTCCAATCCAAATTCCAACCCAAATTCCAGCCCGAATTCCAATCCAAAATCCAACTTCCAGCCCATCGTCCAACCCAGTGTCTAACCCAATTTCCAAAACAGCTTCCAACCAAAATTCCAACCCAACTTCTAACCCCTCTTTTAACCCAACTTCAAACCCAACTTACAAACAAGCTTTAATCCAACTTCCAACCCAACTTCCAACCCAACTCTCAACCCAAATTCCAGCCCAACTTCCAATCAAACTTCCAACCCAACTTCCGATCCAGTTCCAACCCTGCTTCAAATCCAACTTTCAACCCAACTTCCAACCCAACTTACAACCAAACTTCAATCCAACTTTCAACCCAACATCCAACAAAACTTCCAAACCACCCCCCAACCCAAATTCTAACCCTTCTTGGAGCCCAAATACAAATCCAAATTCCAACCCAAGTTCCAACCCAACTTCCAACCAACCTTCCAACACAACTTCCAATCCAAATTCCAACCAAACATCCAACCAAACTTTCGATCCAACATCCAACCTAGTTTTGAACCCAACTTCCAAGTAAACTTCTAGCCCAACTACCAACCCAAATTCAGACTCAACTTCTAGCCCAACTTCCATCCCAACTTCAAACTCAACTTCCAACCCAACTTCCAACCCAACTTCAAACTCAACTTCCAACCCATGTTCCAACCCAACTTCCAACCAACCTTCCAGCACAAATTCCAATCCAACTTCCATCCAACCTTCGAGCACAAATTCTAATCCAACTTCCAACCAAACATCCACCCAAATTTCAGCCCAACTTTCAACCCAACTTTAAGCCAAACTTGCAACCCAACTTGCAACCCAAATTCCAACCAAGGTTCCAACTCAGCCTCTAATCCATCTTCCAACCCAACTTCCACCCAAAATTCCAATCCAACTTCTAACCCAGATTCCGACCCAACTTCTTACCCAAATTCCAACCCAACTTTAAACTCAACCTCCAACCCAAATTCCAACACAAATTCCAGCCCAACGTCAACCCAACTTCCAACCCAACGTTCAACCAAACTTCCAACCCAAATTTGATAAAAAAAAATCCGACAAAAATTCCAACATTCCAACATTCCGAAAACTTCCAATTAAACTTCCAACTAAACATCTGACCCAAATTCCAACCCAACTTCTTATGAATTTTCCAACCCAACTTCAAACCCAACTTCCAAACCAACTTCTAACCCAACTTCCAACCCAACTTCCGACCCAACTTCCAACCCAACTTCTAACCCAACTTCCAATCCAAATTTCAACCATAGTTCCAATCCAACTTCCAACCCAACTTCCAACCCAACTTCCAACCCAACTTCCAACCCAACTTCTAACCAACCTTCCAGCATAGCTTCCAATCCGAATTCCAACCAAACATCCAACCTAACTTTCAACCCGACTTCCAAACCAACATCAAGCCTAACTTACAACCCAACTTTCAACCCAACTTCCAACCCAAGTTCTAACCCAGCGTTGAACCCAACCTCCAACCCAGCTTCAAACCCAACTTCCAACCCAACTTCCAAATCAGCTTCTAATCCATCTTCCAACCCAACTTCCAACCCAACTTCCAACCCAACTTCCAACCCAACTTTCAACCCAGCTTCCAATCCAACTTCCAACCCAACTTCTAACCCAGGTTCCGACTCAACTTCCAACCCAACTTTCAACCCAACTTCCAACCCAACTTCGAATCCAACTTCCAACCCAAGTTCCAACCCAGCTTCCAATCTCAATTTCAACCCAACTTCCAACCCAACTTCCAACCCAGCTTCCAAAGCAACTTCCGGTCCTCATTTGAGCCCAAATTCCAATGCAGCTTCCCACACAACTTCTCATTCAACTTCCAACCCAGCTTCTAACCGAACATCCAACCCAACTTCCAGCCCAAATTCCAACCCAACTTCCATCTCACTTGGAATCCAACTTTCAACCAAACTTACAATCCAAATTCCAACCCAAATACCTGCCCAACTTCCAATCCAACTTCCAACACAGCTTTTGAACCAGTTCCAACCCTACTTCCTATCCAACTTCTAACCAAGCTTCCAACCCAGCTTACAACCCAAATTCAATCTTGCTTCTAACCCAACTTCAAACCCAATTTCCAAACCAACTTCCAACCCAACGTCTAACCCAACTTCCAACCCAGCTTCAAATCCAACTTCCAAACCAACTTCCCACCCAACATCCAACCAGAATTCCAACCCAACATCCAACAAAACATCCAACCCAACATCCAACCCAGCATCCAACTCAAATTCCAAGCAAACTTCCAATCCAACTCCCAACCCAGCTTCTAACCCAGCTTGGAACCCAAATTCCAACCCAACTTCCAACCTAAAATCCAACCAAATTTCCAGCCCAAATTCCAATTCAACTCCCAACCCAACTTCCAACCCCAATTTCAACCCAAATTCCAACCCAACGTTCTACCCAACTTCCAACCCAACTTCTGACCAACCTTCTAATGCAACTTCCAATCCAACTTCCAACCAAAGATCCAACCCACCTTGAAACCCAACCCCAACTTCTAGCCCAACTTCTAACCCAAATTCCAACCCATGTTCAAACTTGACTTCCAACTGAACTTCCAACCCAAGTTCCAACCCAAATTCCAACCCAACTTCTAACCAAAAATCACATCCAAGTTCGAACCAAATACTTAACCAAAATTCCAATCCAAAATCCAAACAAATATCCAACCCAACATCCAATTTAACATCCAACCAAACTTCTAACCCAACTCCCAATCCAAATTCTAACCAAACTTCCAATCCAACATCCAAACCAAATTCAAACCCAATGTCCAACCCAACTTCCAACTCAAATCCCAACCTAAATTCCCACCAACCTTCCAACAAAACTTCCAATCCAACTTCCAACCCAAATTCCATTCCAATTTTCAACACAAGTTCCAACCCAACATCTTTTCCAACGTCCATTCCAAATTCCAACCCAACTTCAAACCAACCATCCAATGCAACTTCCAATCCAACTTCCAACCAAACTTCCGACCCAACTTCCAACAAAAATTCCAATCCAACATCCAACCAAAAACCCAACCCAGCATCCAACCTAACATCCAAACCAAATTCCAACTCAACTCCCAACCCAACCTATAACCCAACTTGGAACCCAAACTCCAACCCAACTTCCAACCCAACTTCCAGCCCAACTTCCAAACCAATCACTAACCCAAATTCTAGCCCAACTTCCAACCCAAATTCCACCCTAGACTTCCAACCCAACTTCAAACTCAACTTCAACTTCCAACCCAAAATCTAACTTACCTTCCAACACAACGTGTAATCCAAATTCCAACCAAACGTTCAAGCCAAATTTCAACCCAAATTCCAACCCAACTTCCAACCCAAATTCTAACCCAACTTTCAACCAAGCTTCCAACCCAACTTCCAATCCAAATTCAAACCCAACTTCCAAAACAACTTGCAACTCAAATCCCAACCCAGCTTCCAACCCAACTTCTAACCCAACTTCCAACTCAACTTCCAATCCAACTTCCAACCCAACTACCAACTGAAATTCCAACCCAAATTCTAACCCAACTTTCAACCCAATTTCCAACCCAACCACAAACCCAACTTTTGACCCAACATCCAACCAAACTTCCAATCTAAACCCGACCCAATATCCAACCTCCGTACACGCATGTTCAACTCCATACAGCTCCATACAACTCCATAAAACTCTGTATTATTCTGGAAACCTCTGTACAACTTTGTAGAATGCCATGCAATTCCGTATGATTCAGTAAAGCTCTGAAAAAATCCTCAAAACTCTGTACCACTCCGTAGAAATCCGTATATCTCTGTAACACTCATTACAACTTCCTACGACCTCGTAAAAACCTGTACAACTTTGTTAAAATCTATACATCCCTGTAAAAATTCTCATCACTCCGTACAACTTTGTACAACTGCGTACAACTCCAAAGAAGTCCGTACAACTCTACACAACTTTGCACAGCTCTGTATAACTCCGTACAGCTCCAAGAAAATCTGTAAACCTATTATAACTCTGGAAAACTGCGTACAACTCTGCTTAAGTCTGTAGAAATCCGTACAATCCCGTACAACTCTGTATAACTCTGTACAACTCGGTACAAGTTTGCACAGTTTGGTTCAACACCGCACAACTCTGTACAGCTCCATATAACTCCATGCAATTCTGTAGAACTCTGTAGAACTCCATTCAACTTTGGATGGCTCCGCAATCCTTCGCATAACTCAGTACAACTCTGTACAGCTCCATTTAACTTCGTAGAATCCCGGACAACTACGTACAACTCCGTACAACTTTGTACAGGTCTGTACTGCTCCGTACAACTTCAAACAACTCCTTACAATTCTGTACTACTCCGTACAGCTCTGTTTAACCGCATACAACTCTGCACATATCCAGAAAACCCGTACACCTTCGTGAAACTCCATAAAACTCCCTAGACCTCTGCACAACTCGAGACAATTGTGCAAAACTCCGTACAACTCTGTACAAGGCCATACAATCCCGTATGACTCCGTGTAACTTCGTAAACCTCTTTATCACCCTGTACAAGTACGTGCAACTCCGTAGAACCTTGTACAACTCTGTATAACTTCAGACAACTCCGTAAAAGCCCATTTAAAATTTTCCAGTAATGTACAACTCTGTAGAACTCCATACAAATCTGTACAGCTCCGTAAAACTCTGTACAACTCTGTACAACTCCATACAAATCCGTACAATTCTTTAAAACTCCGTACAACTTAGTATAACTCCCTGCAACTCTGTACAAATCAGTACAACTCAGTACAAATCAGTACAACTCTTTACACCTCTATAAAATTCCTTACAACTCCAGAAAACTCCAGAAAACTCCAAAAAACTCCACGAAACTCTGTACAACTATCTACACCTCCGTACAATCCAGACAACACAGCAAATTTGTACAAATCTGCACAATTCCATACAACTCTGTATAAACTTGTACAACTCTGTACAACTCCGTACCGCTCTGAACAACTGTGTACAACTCTGTACAACTTTGTACAGCTCCATACAAATCCGTAGAACTCCGTACAATTTGATAAACGTCTCCACAAATCTGTATAAATCCATATCACACTTTACAACTTTGTACAACTCTGTACAAAAAATTATACAGAGTTGTACAGAGTTGTACAAATGCACAACTCTGTATAACCCCGTTCAGTCCCATACAAATTTGTTCAACTCCATACATTTCCATATAGCTCTATAGTCCTCTGCACACCTACTGCATACAACCCCGAACAACTCTCTACAATTCCGTACAGCTCTGTTCAATTCCAAGAAACTCTGTATAACTCTGTACAACTCTGTACAACCCTGAATAAGTTAATGTAATACCGTACAACTCAGTACAGCTCTGAACAAATTTGTATAACTCCATGAAACTTCGTACAAATCGGTACAGTTTCATACAACTTCATACAAATCCACACAGCTTTGTATACCTCTATACAACTCCATATAAATCCATCAAACTTTGTACAACTCTATACAACCGTGTACAACCCTGTACAAATCCATAAAACTCTGTTCAACTCCATACAACTCCATGCAACTTCACACGAATCCATACAACATTTTACAACTGCGTTCAACTTCGTACAACCCCATGCAACTCCATAAAACTCCGCATGCCTCAGTACAATTCCGTACAACCCATTAAAAATTGTAGAACTCCCTAAAACTCCGTTAAAAAAGGCAGAACCCCGAACAACCCTGTACAACTTCGTGAAACTCCTTACAACCTCGTAAACATCCTTAGGACTCCATGCAACATTGTACAACCCCGTACAATTCTGTGCAACTCCGTAGAAGTCCATATAAGTGTGTCAATATCCTACAACTCTGTAAAACTCCGTACAACTTTAGAAAATTCCGTACAACCGTGTCAACTGTGTCAACTCCATCAAACTCCATAAAACTCCATACAACTATAAAAAACTCCGTCAAACTCCGTCCAGCGCTGTACAACCCCTTACAACTCTGTACAACTCCGTCCAATCCCATTCAGATTGTACAGTTTCATACAACTTTGTACAACATTGTGTAGCTCCATACAGCTGTCTACAACTCCGTACAACAATGTACAACTCTGTGTAACACCGCACAAATCTCTCCAACTTTGTATAAAATCTTATGATTCGTATGACTTTGAATTACTCCATACAACTCTGTCTAACTCTGTACGACCCCATACAACTCCGTAAAACTCCATAAAATCCATACAACTACGTGTAACCCCGGAAAACTCCAAAAAACTAAATATAACTCTGTGCAGCTCCCCAATATACTGTTTGATTGCATACAGCTCTGTACAACTCAGTTGTACAAATCCGTACAACTGAGTTCAACTCCACACCACTAAGCATGAATCTTAACAACTCCGCACAACCCTGTAAATCTCTGTACAATCCTGTACAACTCCGTACAACTACGTACAACTTAGTTCAACCGTGTACAATCCTGTACAATCCGGTACGACCCCGGAAAACTCCAAACAACTCCATACAACCCCACACAACTCCATGTAACTCTGTAAAACCCCCTACTAACCCGTACAACTCTGTAAAACTCTGTAAACATCCTTTCATTTCTATGCAACTCCGCACAACACCGTACAAATGTGTAGAACTCTGTACAAATAATTACAAATCCGTAAAACTCCGTACAACTCTGTGCAGATCTGTAGAACTCTGTACAACTTGGCACAACTCCATAGAACTCTGTACAACCAAGTACCAAAATGTACAGCACCATACAACTCTGTAAAACTCTAGAAAAACCTATAAAACTATGTACAATACCGTACAACTGCGTCAAACTCTGTACAAAATCCATACAACTCCGTGCAGCTCCGTTAATCTCCTTTGGACTCCATACAACTCCGCACAAATCCGTACAAATCCATGCAACTCTGTTCAATCTTCTGCAATGTGTACAAGTCCCTACAACTCTCTACAACTCCGTGTAACAACATATAACTTTGTAAAACACCGAATGGCTTCGTACAACTATAACCCCCCCTGATCTTTATATTCAATGTTTGAGTTTTTCAAATTATGTGCTCTTTCATATTGACTAGATTTTTTAGAATGGAATCCTTTTGGTGGTCCTAAATCGTCGAATTTGTGGAAACTTGCCATTTTAAATTTGATGACCGTGCGAGTTAGATTTTTGCCGTGACCCTTAACATCGACGAGGTCTTCTGCACGGGAGACGACGGCTAACGCGGATTTCATGGCTACTCACCGCTGTGCAACATTTTTCAACAGCATGCCAGTATCTGTTGCGCTCCTCTGGTTGGACATAAAGACACGGTCAGTTTTAGCAGTCCGCCACTCGTCCACTCATACAGTCTTCCCATTTACCCGCCAAACATCTCCTGCCCACAATGGAGCGCTTTCTGCAGGTCTTTCCCGAGGAGCGTGTGCGCCATCTCCAAGTCCAGCTTGGATGCCCCATTGTACCTTGTCCTCGACCGACACGTCGCCCCGTTGGATGGCCAAGGAAGCCCGTGCAGATGACTTTTGAAAACTCAGAAAGCCTCCCAGCAACCAGCCAATCCCTGCCCAAGCTGAGAGAATCCTTTGCTGCCTCGTCATCCAACGACAAACCGTTGTCCTCTACATTGCCGCTGTCTTTCCCGACAAGGCTGTCACCCTCTCCACGCCCAAAGTCTCGCGACCCTGAAGCGTCCGGCCATGCATCCACTCCACTGAACTTGGATCCTAAGGGAAAGGGCAAGGCCGTCGTCGTGGAGGAGCCACGGCCTAAGAGACGCCATGCCCCACCTGTGACCAAGTTCATGCGCCCGGGTTCCCTCCGCATCAAAGAACCAAAACATCCCCACCCCATCAGCAGCGACGAGAGCGACACGGATTACAGCGATGGTGACAGTGACAGTAGCAGCAGCACGTCATCCAGTAGTCAGGCCTTGGACGACTCAACCGACACAGAGTGCATGGCACTTGTTCCAGTAAGCCCCCGTTCAATCTTCGAGGATGCTAGCAGCTGTGGAAAACGTTGTCGTTGGAAATACTGTGACTGGTTCAGTAGTGGACACTTTCTGTCCATCTACTGGGCAAACAAGTGCCACAAGAGCTTTTATGGAGCCGTGAAGCATCTCCGCCGTTCGTTCCGCACTCCTGAAGGCCTGTGCATCTTTGATTGACTTGCGCCAAGCACGGTCGCCGGATGGTTATACCCCAACATGAAAGTGCTGAAGGAGCAGTATGCCATTGCCGCTGCACATGCCATGAAGACTGAGCCGACAACGCCACTCGACAATGAAAAACGGATTCACGGGCACAGGGGCAAGACTTCTTTCTTGTCTACATACCCTGAAATTGTCACCGCCATAAAATCCTCTCTCCACAAAGCCCATGAAGCTGGAATGCCGTTGAATAGCAAGAACATCCAGCGTGAAATCCGTTGGATCATAGCACAGCACGCATTGGATGATCTCGCAGCCCTAGGAGACCGCGCTTTCGGTCGCTCGTGGGTACGGAAATTTGTGCGGGAAAAGATGGGGTGGACCTGGTGGGCAGGAACTACAGCAGCTCAAAAAGTGCCGGAGGACTGGCAAACAAAAGTAGAGAACTTTCTCCTCCCTGCTGCAGCATTAGCGAGTCAGCACAAAGTTGTCCTCGCTTTTGTGCTGAACACTGACCATACCGTAATCCAACTTGTGCCAGTAGAAAACCACATGTACTGTCCTAAGGGGACCCACAACGTGTCCATCCTTGGCTTAGAGGACAAGTGGTCAATAACAATCCTCGTGACCACTTCTGCCGCAAGTGACTTCTTGCCCATGCAGCTAGTTTTTGCAGGGAAGTCTATGCACTGTTTGCCGACTGGCCTGCATGCACGTGAGCTGCTTGGTGTTGGTTGTCAGCTGAATTTCATGCAGAACCACTGGGCGAATGGGGACACGCCATGCTGAATGCATGGCATCCTCAGTGCAGCTCCACCTTCCGTGGTTGGCTGTCAACCAACTACCCCTACATGCACCCAGTCTACATCCCCGCTGGCTGCATTCCCAAAGCTCAGCCAGCAGACATCAGCGTCTTCAATCCACTGAAGCAGACCATCGAAGACCATTTTGCGATGTGGACACGAGACAGGGCCAAGGAGGGTACCACATTGAATCTGGGCACGAGAGTAGTGAAAGAGCAGGCGTGCAAATGGTTCATGATGGCATGGCAGTACATCAACTCAAACCATGACATCATACGCCATGCATGTTCTACTAGTTTCGAGAAGGTTTTCCAGGCTGACTACCAATGCCATGCCAATGGCATTTACGGCCAGGTGACGTTTGATGATGAGGGCGTGGAGGAAGAGGATGAGGTTGTAGTTTAATGTTCACTTGTTGTGAATATTTTCCTTGACTTGTTCCCCTTGTGAAAGGACAAAAAGCATGCCTGAGCACGTGCGTAGTACACAAAGGAGCATGTTGTGCCTTGTCTTAGATCACTTAGAGAAAAAGTCGAAGAAAAGAAAACAAACCAAAAAATCTGGTAGAGCTGTCACGTCAATGACCAAATGAGTGTGATGAGCAAACCCAAGAAAAGGAAAAACGATCAGGTTAATCTGGAACTTTAAATTAAAAAAAAATCAATTTAATTGTTTACGTAGTCCTTCAAATTCTTTGAACAAAACATCGTGTCCTAATTTCAACCACTCCATAAATGTTCTAAATCGAGATTAAAGGTCAGGGGGGTAGAACTTTATACAACTTTGCAAAACTCCGTACAACTCCATAAGATTCCATACAATTCTCTATAAATCTGTGCTTTTCCATACAACTCCGTATAACTCTATAAAACTCTGTAGAACTCTGCACAACTTTGTAAAACTCCTTACAACTTGGTACAACTCCGTACAACTCGATACAACTCTGTACAACAAGGTAAAGCTCCATACACCTCCGTCCTATTCCATACAAATCCGCACAACTCCATACAACTTTGTACAACTATGTACGCCTTTGTTGAACTCTGTAGGGTTTTGTACAGCTCTGTACACTTATGTACAATTCTGTAGAATTCCATACAGCTTTGGCAACTTCGTACAACACCTCACATCTCTACAGAACTATGTACAACTCCGTACAACTCCGTACATCTCCCTACAGCTCCGTATAACTCTATACAACTCAGCTGAACTCCATAAAATTTTGTACAAATCTGTACAACTCTATACAACTCCGGACAACACGGTAAAACACATAACAGCCCCGTACACTTGCGTACAACTTTGTAAAACCCTGCACAACCCTGCACAACTGCGTACAATGATGAAAATCTCCATACAACTCCGTGTAACTCCATACAACTTTGTACAACTCCGCATCATTCCTTTCGACTCCGTGCAATGCCGCAAATCTGGGTACGACCCCGTGCAACTCCGTACAGCTTCGTACAATTCTGCACCACTCCGTACAATTACGTACACCTTTGTGAAACTTTGTACATCTCAATACAACTCTGTACAATTCTGTACAACTCCGTTCAACTCTGCACAACTGTGTACAACTCTGTACAACTCCATACAACTTCAAGATGGCGAGACTCGTGATGCGCCTGCGTCGAAGGTTGATACTTGTTGATGATCGCACAATGCACGCGTGTCAGGTTCTTTGACGGTGTGTCCCTCTAAGTAACACTGTGTAATAGCCGAGGTCGGGGATATAGTTGAAGCTCGAACATCTTGCTTCACGCTGGTTTGTGTTTTTCATCAACCTTCACTACTTTTTCACGTTGACTCGTCAAAATGGACTTACCGATCTGGCGATCCATGCACTGGCGAGGGGTCAGCAACTGGCGAGGGGTCACCAACCACCTCAACAGCCGGCAATACCGAATCGCGAGGCTCTTCAATGGGCCCCTGTCTTGTTCACCGCCCAAATGCAAAAGGCTGTTGGATCTTGTACTGCATGCTGTTCCATTGGAAGAAATGGTAATCAAGGGCCCCCGGTTCAATTGAAGTTTCTCACAAAGGCCCTCTACAATGGCAAGTTCAAAGTCGCAAAGCATGCTCTTGGTCTTCAATCCCTCCGTGGTGATCCTGGTTTGTGTGTGCCTGCCTCTTTTCAGTCTTGTCCCTTTCTTGTTCATTGTTGTGGCTCTTTGTTGCCTAGTGGTTGTTCCCCCTTAGTACTTGTGTCAGCTGGTCTTCAGTCTCTCCATGGTGATCTAGGTGTTCCTATTCCATCAGTCCTGGTGACCTCTAGCCTTGCGGCAACTCACCTGCAGGCACTCCACAGTGGTCAACAGTTACATCGACATTTTCTGTCGCACTTTCTCAGCACTTTGGTGTTCAAAGGAATCTTCTCAGTGGCGAGCACCTGGAGCCATTTCCTCAATGGTCCTACACTTGCTGTTTTGTTAGGTTGACTATGTAGGGCTCTATTTGATGCATCTGCTCCTTTCAGATTGTCGTTCGCAAAACAAAATAGTAAAATTGTTCTAAGGTATGCAGGCCCATGTTGGATGAGACATGAGCTCTGGTGGTGAGCAGGATAGTTGCACGGCCAAGATGTGGAACACATGAATTAAGAATCATGGAGAGGAAGACAATGATCCCTATGTAAAGGTTATGTATTAGGGACTGACAGCTAGTCCACCGGGCCCCGTCATCCTTGTCGCACCAAAAGGCATGGACGGGGAATACACCTTGTTGGTTTTTTGTCTCACATCTCTCACTTGTACTCTGTTGTGTCCTCCCGGCTTGTGTACATCGGTGTGCAGATGACTGACGACGAGACGCGACGTTGATGGAGTGTCATCCGGTGGAGCCGACGCACGCCGAGGCCTACACGCAGTTTGCTAGAGCCTCATCCCTCCTTTGTGCTCAGCTCCATCAGTAAACTTCCTTGGCGGTCGTGCTGCCGGCAGGCACTGTCGCTACATGTGCTGCCTGCACACTTCCAGTGTTGTGTTTGACTTCACTGTTGCGTTTGCAGCACCATGTCATGCCGTGGGTCCAAGTTTCATGATTTTCTGGCATTGTTGCTCCTGGGGGCTAGCGTAGACACTGCCTTGGTTTATGCAGCCATAACTCCTCACTGTTGTTTTTATAGTTGATTCTGACCGCACGACCACGTTTGCAGTGTGCGTGTCATGATACGGTCCAGTTTTTAGGCAAAACGGATGACGCTCGGGTTTGGGCCGTCGGCCGTCTCGCAGGGCTCACCGAGAAAACCTGCCAGCCTGAAAATAGACTTGTTTTCTGATTTGCTGGTTAGCTCAGTAACAAGCTCTACACAGCTGGGGGGGAGCTAGAACTTAGAGGGGTCTCCCATTGCTGTTCATTCTTCACTCCTAATCAGTTACTTCCAGTTTTCAGCTGCTTTCTGGTGCTAACACTGGCACGCACGTTTCTGAGTAACAAACCTAGAGAACCCACACTTAGACTCTAGAGCAGCAGACTGAGGGGGCAGCAGACAAAGAAACGAGCGTGGAAGCCTGCACGTTGCATCAACAACGCTGCTGCCCCAACCTGCTGCATAGTATTTTGAGCTTGGTATTTGAGCAAGAGCGTAGCAGCAGCAACAGAAGACTGGCGTATAAGTGCCAGACAACGCCTGCGGACCCCCATACGCGCCAGTGCAGGGAAAATGCTACCGGATGTTTTCCGGAAGCATTGACCAGCCTGGTGGCGGCATCAAAGTTTTCCCCATGGCCACTAGGCTAGGGGAAATGCTGCCGGATTTTTTTGGCAACACTTACCCCCACGCCTGATGCGAGGAGGTGAGCGGCCAGCGACGTCACGCATTACGACGACGACTCACGTCATCCAGGTGTGAGCAGCCATAGCAGCAGCAGCGAGCAGTGGCAGCAACAGCCAAAAGCAAGTGCTGCGCAGCAGCAGCCGGCAACAGCAGCAGCTCGTGGTAGCTTGCGGCAACATCAGCCCGCGGTAGCTTGCAGCAGCAGCAGCAGCGAGCAGCAGCCAGCAGCAGCCTGTAGCAGCCAGCAGCAATAGCTGCAATGGCAGCCAGCAGCAGCCTGGGGTAGCTGCAGCTCGCAACAGCAGCAGCTGCAATTGCAGTTGCTCAAAGCTTGCTGCCAGCAACGAGCACGGAGCTGCGAGCAACGAGCTTGCTGCTCGCGGCCCGCAGCAAGCAGCGGGCAGCGAGCAGCAAGCTCGCTACTCACTGCTCGCGGCTTATAGTGAGCAGCGAGCTCGTTGTGACGACTAAGGAAGAAAAAAAAAGGAAAGGAGGAAAAACCCCCCACCCCACAGGTGACGCTGCAGCAGCTACTGCTGCTACCACGGCCGTTGCAGCAGCCACAACAGACACAACAGCACGCGGTAGCTCAACAGCACCAGCAGGAGCGGCCGTTGTAGCAGCAATTGTAGTAGCAGCAACAACAACAACAACAACAACAACAACAACAACAACAACAACAACCACAAC
>SZWC01017332.1:9307-20057 GCA_023375785.1 Penium margaritaceum
GAAGTATTCGTGCATCTTTTGCCAAAACCTACTAGCAAATTTTTGATCTCGATCGGAGATAATGCGCAACGGCAAGCCGTGGTACTTTACGACACCCTCAAAGAAGAGACGAGCGGTCTCCTCTGCGTTCACGTCAGTGGTTGTAGGAATGAAGTGTGTCATCTTTGTCAAAAGATCAACAACCACTAGTATTGCATCATGGCCACGGGTCGTGTCCGGAAGACCAGTAATGAAGTCCATGCTCACGCACTCCTATGGAGACCGAGGAATGGGAAGCTGTTGGAGGAATCTAGCAGGCTTCTAATTACTAGCCTTATGCCGAAGACATGGGTCGCATGTCATGCAATACTTGCGGACATCAACACTCCACCCTGGCCACCAATAGTGGTCCGAGAGTGCCTTTCTGGTCTTTCGTGGTCCCACAAAGCCTGCTACCGGTGGGTCGTGGAAGTAGGAGATAACATTTGCTCGAAGGTCTCCCGAGTTTGGCACAACAATTTGTTCTCCTTGCCAGAAGATTCGTGCGGCCTCCACCAACCCGTACTTGTCCAGATTTTGAGAGTCTTGAAACCAAGAATCCACACAGTATCCCATCCGGATCCTGTTTACATAACCGTTGTAATGGATAACATCTCGTGGTGGTTGCCGCAGAGGTGCAGGGGGATTTGGTGGTTGTACTATTGCAATGGCCATAAAACACCCATTGACCTCCGTGGTTGCTTTGATTTCCAAAGGCTGTCGGCTTGGTGGATCGGCCACATTGATCCGTCCTGGCCAATATTCCTTTTTGAACGACAATCGACTAAGGTATTCACTCCAACGCGCCTACCGTCTTGACATATTCGGTTGCGTTTGGAAAAACACCAATGGATTATGGTCGGTCACGACCGTCACACCCCCTTCAGTACCCTCGAGGTAGCAACGCCACATCTTGAAAGCATGTTCTACCGCAAGGAGCTCTTGATCCCCAGTCGTGTACCGAGTTTCTGCGGGAATGAGCTTCTGGCTCTCATACGCTACAGGGTGACCGTTCTGCATGAGGACGGCTCCGATTCCTACTACCGACGCATCACATCGAACCTCCCATGGTTGCGATGGATCCGGAAGAGCTAGGACGGGGACCGTGGATAGGAGCTCTTTGACCTTCAGAAAAGCGTTCTTGCAATCAGATGTCCATTCTCAATGCACATATTTTCGCGTGAGCCTGGTCAGCGGTGCTACCAGGGTCGAATACCCTTGCATAAACCGTCAAAAGCAGTTTTCAAGGCCGAGAAAAGACCGTATGTGCGCAACATTCTCAGGACGTGGCCAGTCCACAACGACTTGGACCTTTCGTGGGTCGACACGGATGCCGTCCTTGCCGACGATGTGTCCAAGGTATTTGAGTTCATCTTGTGTAAACTTGCACTTGCTCACTTTTGCATAGACTTCTATTTCCGAAGGATTGCAAGAACTTTGCGCAGATGTTCTATGTGCTCTTCTATTGATTAGGACAAAACCACGATGTCGTCAAGGTAAACCAAAAACAAGTGTCCGAGTTGCTTGGCGAACGTTCGGTTCATTTCTCCTTGGAAGGTTGCCGGGGCATTCGTAAGCCTAAAGCATAACAATCGGAACTGATAGTGTCCCATGTGCGTTCGAAACGCAGTTTTGGGCACATCATCTTCCGTGATGGGGATTTGATGGTAGCATTGAGACAAATCCAAGGACGAAAACACTTTGGCGCCTTGTAGTAGGTCAAAAAGGTCCTCAATCCGGGGTAAAGGGAATCGATTTTCCACTGTCAGCTGGTTCAACGCCCGGTAATCCACGCACATGCGTAAACCACTGTCCTATTTGTTCACAAAAAGGATCAGCGCACCGTACGGTGAGCTACTGGGCTCGATCCACCCGTTTCTAAGGTACTCTTTGATTTAGCGTTCGGCCTCTCGCCTTTCTACAGGACTAAGGCAATACATGGGTCTAAAGGAAGGAGTCACCTCCTGTTGCAGCGGAATCGTGTAGCCCATGTGTCTTCCTGGTGGAAGCCCAGCCGGTGGGTCTTGGAATACATCCGAGAACTCCGCCAATAGAGATCTGATCTCTTGTGGTGTGTCTTCTTTCACGTCGCCCTCAACTTTCTGCAGTTGAGCCAAGGATTATCGACAACCTTGTCGAATACGTCTATTGACCTGCATTGCAGTCAAGCTGGTATGGACTTTGAGTCGGGTCGGTGATAATTCCGTACTCGGAATCAACGTAAAGCAGCATTGTCCTTTTCAGAGGGTCAAACGCTTTGATTCAAAGCACATTTGTGCCTTGTTGTCACGGAGCCAGGGGTCGCCTAGCGCCACGTCAAATGGGTCAAGAAGGTTGAGTACCTTCATCGTGACACTGTGTGTGTACCCTTGAATAACAATTTTTGCTTTACAAGTACCAATCACGGGTACCGTGCGGTTGTCACCGACAACAATTGCGCCGTTCGATGGCTCGTACCTCAAGCCAACCTGTCAGGTAAAGCCAAGGCTAACAAAAGAGTCATCCCCTACAGTGTCAGCAAGTACGTTCACGAGAGCACCAGTTAGGTGTCCTTTGAACTGCATCGTCATGTTACCCCCACTCTTCCGAGTGAACAGACTCGATAACGGCAAACCGAGTTTGTGATAAATACGGAATCTGTACGACGGGCGTCGCAACTCCCATGATTCAGCCACGCGAGTCCACATCTTGTGGGCACGTGTGAATTCAGCTAGCACCTTCCAGTCTTTAAATTTGACTTGCTCAAAATCGTCGACTAAGGGTACTGCAAATGTGATTGTACTCATTGCTTTGAGGGCGTTTGCTTCAATCACTGTGTCACACAACTCTTGCACAGTACTCGGTGTCGCCAACACTAAGCATGTACGATCATGCATCTTGTCCAGAGATGCAAGATTTAGTGGGCAATGTCGGTCAGCAAGTGTAGAATGCGGTTCAACAAGAGGAGAAAAGACAACAGAGAAATTTGAACTCGTCAGAAACTCAAATTGTTTAACGTCCTCATCTGAAAACATGAACCCAAACTCGTGATCCAGTTTTACTCCTGAGTGGTCCCCACTGACGTTACTCAGGGGTGGGGAAAACCCGCCCCACGGCCCTGTCCGTTACCACGGCCAGGCCCATTGCCGCGACTGCGACCCTGTCCACGGCCCTGCCCGCCGCCTCCTGCTGCACCATCCCCATGAGGTGCAACTACTGCAACTAACGTCGCGGCCTCTTGTACACCCCCAGCAGCCGGAAGGCACTGAGCCGTAAAGTGGCCCGGCTGCATGTATTTGTGGTAGAGCCCTTCGCGGAAGGATGTGTTGCGACGCTCTTACGACGCCTGCAGCTAGTCATTCTCGCGGCTACGCTTGTTGTTGGGACCTTTGTATCCACCAGCCTTCTGGGCTGGAGGGTTTGCAGGCTACTTGCCCTTGGCCCCGCCTCGCTGTCTCGTTGACCCACCAGCCCCTGCAGCGTCCATGCACATGTTGCGGCCTTGCTGTGCACGTGCGTTTGGCCGTGCATAAGAGTAGTGTTTTGGGTTCGCTGAATGTTTTGCTCATGTAGTCGCGCAACGCCCTCCAGCTTGTCCAGGCTTGGCCATTGGCTGACGTGGTGGTCTTGTCCTTCACATTCTCGCTGGCGAGACCATCATGCAAGTACTCCAACTGCATGCACTCCGGGTACTTGAATGTCTGAGTCCCATCGCCCTTGGTGAAGCTTTTGGCTTCTTCCACGATTGCGGCGAACTCGCTCAAGTAGGATTCGAGCGAGCTGCAAAGCTGCCTGAAGTCCTTGATCTTGTGGAAGGCGCGCTACGCCTCCTCACGTTGGGTGCACTTCTTGTGCATGATTGCGCAGAAGGCCTCCCACGGCATGGGCTGCCACTCGAGGTGCGGTTGCTGCGCAGTCCACTCCTTGACCACATACTTGAAGAGTTTGTCTTCAAGTCCCATCTTGGCAAGGTTACCCCACTGGCTGAGTAGAGCCTTGTGGACACGTAGGACGTGCTCCATGCGGTTCAGCCAGTCGATCAGCTTCACGCCCTTTCGGAAGATCTCCACACTGTGGAGGAAGGACATGTTCATGACCGACCCCGAAGTCGTTGAGGTCGGCAAGTCGACGCTGCCACCGGCAGTGGCATCCGCAGCTGTGGTACGCTACGCTTGCTGCTGCATCTGCACCTGGGTCACGCTCTACAATGCCTTGTCGACGTCGTTGCATTGGCGGCTTGCCTCATGGGCGGCCAAGCGCTGCAGCTGGCGATCACGGTCAAGGTCCGTGATGCTCTGCCCGACGTGGGCTAGCAGGTTTGCGAACGCAAACCTGAGCTCTGATGTCATCAGAGCATCGGTGATAGCCTCTAGGGCCTCGCGTTGTCCGTGCACCCTTACCCACCGCAAGAGGGTATGGTTCGCGTACACGCCTCCAAGGAGTCCCACATTTTGGAGGAGACTGTCGTCGGTGACAACGCTCGAGTAGGCGCTGCCTTGCCCCATTGCGGCCGCATCGTAGGAAGGAGGGTTTGCCCCCATTCCTCTGAGTGGTGCCGCATCTCCACCATCGATGGTGATCTTGAGTCGGCCTGCGGCCTCGGCAGTAAACTTTGCGAGCCTACGACGGTCATCGTGAGCCTTCGCAGCTACGTCGTCCAGCTCGTTGTCACAGGAACTTCCCGTGTGGCTGCATTCAACGCCCTTGCTGCTCTCGGCAGTCTCGCTACCGTCGGCAGCTTCAGGCGATGCGGTGGGCGTCTTGCCCTTCTCGAACAATTAGCTCGAGTTCGTTGCACGACGATGGCGATGGTCGCGATCCTCGTCGACTTCGCCATCGTCGACATCGTGCTCTTTGTCGGGGTGTCACCCCGGGAGATCCTCCTCCATCGCATCATCCGTCGCGTGGGGGTCGCCCACGTGCGCTTTGACGTGCTCGTCAAGAACCTTTTTGGCCTCCGTACGCTCCTCGGTATTGCCGAGGTTTGCGTCGGTTGCCTTCGGCGGTAGGGCTGCCCTTGGCGGTAGGGTTGCCCTTGGCGGTACGGTTGCCTTTGGGTTTGCAACCGTGCTCGCGGCGGCGGCTCCCAAAATTTGGACTCTGCCGAGAGTTCGTGGTGAGGCCGTCACCACCTTGCCCTTGTTTGTCTTGGATGGTCTGGCACTTGCCATCTCGTTGTTCATGCAACTAGCACGTGAAGGTCGTTGTGAGGATCACCCCACAACTTTAAGGAGGAATCGCCTCCTATAATCTAGCTCTCACGATGGATGAGGCAATTTCAATTGAAACTTCTACTTTCCTAGGCCGCCACGTTGGCACAAGGTCGTGGGTTTAGAAACTAGTCCTCCTAAGCCGTGACTCACGGCACTTGGTAGCAACTAGGATCTAGGAAAACAGAAGTTAACAATACAAGGGAGTAACTAGAATTGTGAGTACCGCTCACAAAACTAGGCAAAAGAGTAAGAACACAAGCAAGTACAAGGTCAAGAGCAAAAAGACTACTTTCTTCTTGACTTCTTGTCTTCTTGTCTTCTGGTCTTCGTTGGTCTCTTCTTGCGTCTTCTTGGTACGTCTCATGCCCCTTGGCGGTGTCCTTGAGCCGGCGGCGTTGGGGGAGCCGCCAAAACTCCCCAAGGTGTAGTCTTCCCTCTTTTTAGAGCTTCCTCAAGCTTTGAGAGTCCCTGGCCTTCGGAAGAAGTGCTGTCCCAATTTCTTGGTTGAAGGAGGGAGGGAGAGAACCTTGAAGAGAGGAGAAAACTTGGTGGTTTGGGGATGGGCACTCCCCACCCCGTCCCCAAAAATTCCCTTAGGTCCCCTGGAGGTGAGGAGAGGCCGTGGAGAAGAAGCTCCGAAAAAAAGAGCTCTTCTCAAGCTTCCTAACACCCTTTATGGCGCTTCAAATGGTGAACCGTAGATGCCGTAGTCCCTTATGGCATTTCTGTTGCTGCTTGCAGCTGCCGGCGGCGTTCTATCTATGTCGCAGCCGCCGTTTCCGTCGAACTCTTGGTCGCGAGGGTCGTCTGGCTCTGAGAACCACTATAATGGGTCGCGTCTCCAGCTCCTCCTCTGAAGTCGTCGTCAGAGTTTGCAGAATGGCATTCTCAATCCGTGTCAGGGGTTTACCTCCTTTGTAGGACTGAGGGGCAATCGTCATCAACGACCCACAGCAGGGAGACTCAAATAATTCGAGTCTCCGAAGGCCCATTTCTTTTTTTAACCAAACCCCTAGTGTTGGGACCCAAACCGAGGGTCTTTACCTCGAACTCGTGTGTTCGCACGAGTTATTTCGTTCATTTTATGTCGAAGTTTGTCGAGAACAAACTTCAATTTACATTTTGTCGTTCTGGCGCGAAATCATCGCGTGCGAGGCACGCTGGCGATTTCGTGCCAGCTCTCTCTCGACCTCACCCTCGCTCCCCCTATCCCTCGTCCTTGCTTGCTTGTTTTGCAAGGAGGGTGAGGGGGGCGAGGACACGAGGCCACGAGGCCTCGCCCTCGAGGCCCTCGTGGCCTCTCAGCCGCCGATCGGGCTGAGGCCGCGATCGGCGGCTGTCGGCTGGCCGGCCGGTGGCCGGCCGGTCGCTTGGCCGGCCGCCGGCCGTCCAGCCGCCCGGCAGCGAGCTGGCCGGCGGCCAGCGAAGTGCTGGCCGCCGGCCAGCCCTCGCTGACGCGAGGGGTGGTGCATAACCACCCCTCGCTTCAGCGGGGAGGGAGGGCCGAACCGGCCCTCCCGCTACAGGGAGTTTCTGCTAAAACCTTTCAAAGTGCCACTTAATCAGATTTTTATGCTACATCATTGGCGGCGGATGAAACACCATGGACCCAGGGAAGGGGGAGGTACTTGTTGATCTTCCAACACCCGCCAATGTTTTGGACATCCAAGTGTCTATGGATTTTTGCAACTATTAGTGCCAATTTGTAAAGTGTACAGTGTCGACACCTCTCTCCAGTCTTACTGGCAAAACTACCAAGTGGAGTAGGGGAGATATCAAACAAGAGATGTCCAAAGCACTGGAGAATTGCCGCGACCATGGTGCTAGCCTTACAATTGGAAAATACAATGATGGACAAGATCATGGTCACTGACGCGCCTGGCCGAGTAATTGAGAGCATTCCCTTTTAAACAATGGTTTAGAAGAATTGGTTGCATACATGTTAAGAAATCTCCACTGATTGGAGCTNAACTGCACAGTGCATAAGAATCAGATGATGGCGTTCGTGGACCCATTCAAGATGTGGCGATACCTTTTGGAATATGAACGATGTGTCCTCTGCACAAATCACCACAAATTGAAATATCAAAAGGCCTAGCCATCGACAAACTCCATGGACGGAGTACTTTGAGTCCACTTTCAACTATGATATGGAGCACCAAACTACACAAACAAGTATACTTGCTGCTATGACTCAACAACCCGATGTGATGAATGTGGTCAGTAAGTTACTTGAATAATGAAACCCATACACTGCATTGCTATTTATTGATGGTTACGAGTTTGGCAACAGCAAGAAACCAAAGTTTTGGTACAAAAAGTCATAATGTCGATGTCAATTCATTCGCCAAGTCGTTCCACGTAGTGTTGAGCTTTGTCACATGCTATTGGAGGAATGCCATTACACACACCTTGGTGGACACTTCGGCGAAGACAAAGCGTTGTAGAAAATCGTGGAGCACTATTGGTGGGACAAGATGCGAACAGACGTAGCAAATTGCCCCACTACGTGAAACGTCTATCAATGCCATAAGTAGAGAAGAAAATCCTTGGCTTTGCTTTGCCCCGTATTGGTTCTTGATTAACTATGGTTGGACATCTCCATGGAATTCTTATGGGTTTGCTTGCCCGTCACACTCCACTGGTTTGATGCAATACTCCTGGTGACCAACGAGTTCTGGAAGATGTCATCTTTAATGTGATGATAACGCTCACCACCGAGGGAACATTGTGGCTGTTCCTCAACAACATTATCCAAATACATGACGTTCCCTCCTTTGCCATAAGCAATATAGACGCGATGTTTGCTAGGAAGCTTTGGTAGGAACCGATCACTCACTAGAAAACTCAAATCTAGCTATCAACAGCTTTCCATCTACAACAAATTGAAAGAATGAGCACACCAATGAAATGCTTGACCAACTTAATTGAACGTTGTGTGATCCACATGAGAATCATTCGGTGTTCAAGCTAGTGACTGTCAAAATTGCATAAAAATCAGTGACTTTTATATCAACGGGTGAAATATTGCTTGAAGTCGTTCACGGCAAACGTCCTGCAATGATGGCATTTGTAGAGCCAAAGGAACACATTGACAGATAACATTGCGTGGCGAGACTTTGAAAGCACTTAAGAGGAGACCAACTAGATGTTCGCAAAAAAATGAAAGTTGCAACAAAGCAACTGGTGGACAAGTATTGAACGAACACCAACTTCAATGTTGTTGACTGGGTCCTCTTCGTCTCAGCGAACGTCAGATTGCGAGGATATAACCGTAGTACTGAGAGATACAAAGCTCTACCTATTGGAAAACATGGCTATCCACCCAGTGTTCTATGTCAGCCATCGGAAACCCTACTAATACCATAGCAAGTGATTTTGTGGATGGAACGTGCCTTTGCCACCACCTGTCAAAGCAGACGAGGGTATGGACTGTACGATCAAAAACATTGTAGGACAATGCCCTGTGGGAAACAATGGGGTATAGTCTCAAGTGGTAGGGCTATTGTAGCGTGCGGCCGGTGCCACGTGGATCAAGCAGGGATAACTGAATTGTGGGTGGTTGTACGTGATGTCTTGAGGGTCGCAGACCCTCAAGCATCGCGGTTTTGGCCTAGTTAGCCAAGTGTTCCGTCCATTCCGTTATATAAGTATGAGAGCGCCAAGGTTCCATTATGTAGTGTGGATGTCGAGGCCGGATCACTCCTTGGGGGGGGGGGGAGTGTAGCGTGCAGCTGACGCACGTGGAATCGAGTAGGGGTCCCTGGCCTACAGGCGGTTGGACGGGATGGTTAGAGGGTCGGAGACTCTCAATCACCGCGGTTTTGGCCTAGTTGGCCAAGGATTCCGTTACAACTATGATGCATCGAACAATAGCTAGTACGACACACAACAACCTACAAGACGATGATCATCAAGTCGATGGCTTGTTGGACTGATCAACACGTGTCTTGCAACGTGTTGTGTCTTTGCCGGCACAATTGGGTGAAGTGTGATGTCGTTGATGTGTATGAGTCTCTAAACTTTGCATGCTGGTTGTTTTTTCCTTAGTTTTGTGGGAAATTTTGTTTCTAATCAAAGATTACAGCCCAACTTGGTCGAGTGTAGTGTTCTCTACCAACCTAACTCGTAGTTTTCTGTTTTTAGTGGTTCTTACATTGGAAACCACTTTCCACAAGTGTCAATGGAATTATTGTCGACCCCATCTGTTGTGCTTTGTGCCGTTCTTGTACAGTTTACTGTGACCACTCGGCCGTGTCCATACTCGTGCAGATCCCTGAGGCAGGCGGCCCTGGTGACACCGGCGCGACGACAGGCGGCGGACTATCCACTTGGAGCTGACCGACCACTATTCCAGAGCCCCAGATGCCACCGGGACTCTTTGCTGTGGTTCCTACGTCTTGCAGGCGCCTTTCGGCGGACTGGCCATGAGGCCCATTTGCATGTTTTTGCATTGTATGTTCACTGTCAGTCGATGGATGCATGCATGTGACCAGTCGTTGCGTCTGTCTTTTGATTCTACACGTCTAGGTTTAGACGGCGTAGGATTCTGACATGTGTGCGCAGAGTTACGGCCAAAACAGTGGTTTTGGGCCGGTTTTAGGACAGCTCTTGTGTTATTCCTGAGTCACGTAGCCTGAGGCTCCGGTCTAGAAAACAGCGCCGACACAATGGCAACTGCCGACCGTCCAAGGGAATTTCACCCAAGGATCACGATCACCCCCAAGGAATTAACTATGCCTCTGGTGAGACCTAGCTACCCAGGTGCTTTCGCTCAAGGTCTTAGGGGCTCCGGCCCTCTAAGCCTTCTTCTTCCTTGGTGTGAGAGCCCAACAAATTAAGTCAGCACTCTCACACGAGCAAGATTACAACCACCTTAGCAGTTCATATCAAGCTCAGTCTCAAGCGCACAGCTCAAACAAGAGACATCAAGTGAAGGAGTAGTTGAGACAATGGCAAGTACAAGGCATAAATAGCTAAGGAGTGCCTTTGGCAGCCNAAAAACCCAGGGGACTTATCCTTGAACAAGGACAGTGCATGCCTGGTCTGTTGGAACGGACCCAGGGGACTTGCTCCACATGAGCAGTGCATGCCTGGTCCGTCCACTACTCGCCAATTCTGGAGACTAGTGGCCAAGGGGCATTCAAATAACAACAATCTCTCCCTTGCACCTCTTGCCACTCGTCCTGTCTTCAGTCTTCGTCACTTACGCTCTTCATGCCGATACCCTGTCTTCCTGCAAGGTGGAGTTCTCGGTGAAGGGGTTTTGTCAGCATGTCTGCCCGGTTGAGCTTGGACGCAACGTGCTCAAGCTCCAGCACTCCCTTAGCGACCAGGTCGCGACTGAAGTGGTACCGAACTTCGATGTGTTTTGTCCTCCGCGTCAAGGTGCCATTTTTGGACATGTCGATGGCAGACTTGTTGTCCACCTTGACTACCGTTGCGGCCGATTGAGGTGCTCGTATCTCTTGGAGCAGGCTACGCAGCCACATTGTCTCCTTGCACGCTTCCGCTAGAGCAATGTACTCTGCTTCGGCAGT
>SZWC01017332.1:25252-36443 GCA_023375785.1 Penium margaritaceum
TGTTATTCCTGAGTCACGTGGCCTGAGGCTCCGGTCTAGAAAACAGCGCCGACACAATGGCAACTGCCGACCGTCCAAGGGAATTTCACCCAAGGATCACGATCACCCCCAAGGAATTAACTATGCCTCTGGTGAGACCTAGCTACCCAGGTGCTTTCGCTCAAGGTCTTAGGGGCTCCCGCCCTCTAAGCCTTCTTCTTCCTTGGTGTGAGAGCCCAACAAATTAAGTCAGCACTCTCACACGAGCAAGATTACAACCACCTTAGCAGTTCATATCAAGCTCAGTCTCAAGCGCACAGCTCAAACAAGAGACATCAAGTGAAGGAGTAGTTGAGACAATGGCAAGTACAAGGCATAAATAGCTAAGGAGTGCCTTTGGCAGCCGAAGCGCACGCGCCTCGGCTAACCCGAAGCGCGCGCGCCTCGGCCGATGTCACTCCTTAAATTAAGGAGGTCATCCCCTCAATCAGGGAAGACATCCCCTGATCCAAGGCACATCTTGCATCTTCCAATCCGACCGTTGGATCTGCCCGAAACTTGGACAGCTGACAGTTTGACACCTGCTCTTTCCATCGGTACGGTCAGATTGACAATCTGAATAGCCATCATGAGAAAAAAAACCCAGGGGACTTATCCTTGAACAAGGACAGTGCATGCCTGGTCTGTTGGACCGGACCCAGGGGACTTGCTCCACATGAGCAGTGCATGCCTGGTCCGTCCACTACTCGCCAATTCTGGAGACTAGTGGCCAAGGGGCATTCAAATAACAACATCTTGGACTGCCGCGTGCGACACCCGCCGTGCGCCGCGGCAGGTATTTATGCCTTGGACCTGTCAGTTGTCATTTCTCTCTACATATTCTTTATTGAAGCATTCTGACACTGTGCCTTGTGTCTCCTAGCCAAACCCTTGCCGTTGCGTGTACGACCTGTGACTGTCGACACCGTCTGACCAGGCACTGACGCCCGGTCAGCGGCTGTGTTGCTACGAAGTTTCTACGCACTTTCTCATGGTATCAGAGCAGTGAGACAGTTCTCACTGAGCTACGCAACAGAGACGCAGCAGAGCAGTAACAGTGAGAGTCACCGCTGCAGCAGAGTTCTTTGGGATCTGTTGGAGACGGCCGGTCGCCGTCAACGTATCCCGCCCACCACGTGAGATCGCAGCTGCAGAGGCAGCAGCAGCGGCGTCTACCACCACGCAGAGGCGTGTGGCGGCCGCGATGCGTGCAGTCGCCCTCCCACAGCCACATCAGCAGAGCAGCAGCAGTAGAGGCGGCGGCAGCAGCAGCGGCCGCAGCAGCAGCATGGCAGCAGCAACGGTAGCAGCAACGCAGAAGCAGCGCAACAGCAGCGTCGGCAGCAGCAGCGTAGCAGCGGCAGCGGCACAACAGCAGTAGCGGCAGTCGCGGCAGCAGCAGCAGCGCAGCAGTGGCAGTAGCAGCAGCTCGCGGCAGCGGCAGCCAGTAGCAGCGCGCGACGGCGGCACCCCACAGCAGCTGTAGCACGTAGCAGCAGCCGCCGCGCGCAGCAGCAGCAGCAGCAGCACAGCCACTGCTGCCACCGCTGCACACGCAGCTACGCGGCTGCTCCTGCAGCTGATAGCACAGCTGCAGTAGCAGCTGGACAAAAGCTGCTGCGCAGCTTGCGCGGAGCTGCCGCGCGCCAGCGCGAAGCGGCACAACCGTGAAAAATAAAAAAAAATAAAAAAGAAGAAAAGGAGGGGAAGAGCTGACGTCAGCATTGTTGATTGCTGATGTCATCAGGTCGTGCTGACGTCAGCAACCAGTTGCTGACGGCAGCATTACACTTAGCCAAATTTTCACCCGGAAAGTCAAAAGTTGCCAGCGTTTCAAATCCTCGAGAAACGCAGATGGTTTTGAAAGCCGACAAACTTGACCTGTCGTCTCATAGTGAGCGGCGACATGAGTTCGCCAGACGACAAGGACAAGGGACCAGGCGATTCCTCCTCCTCCTCTTCAGGGGTATTGAGCCCTTGCTCGCAGGCCATTGAGGACCTGCGCAGCCAGCAGGAGGAGATTCGTCGTCTGCAGCAAGAGCTGACTGACGCGATCCGCACGCTGACTGAGCTCCTGCGCGCTCAGTCCACGGCTCCTTCGCGGATTTCTGAGGGAGCTACCGGCGTTGCGGCCTCCACCCAGCACTCGGCTCAGGTGCCCGTGATAGGTGCCCCGCCTGCTTCACCTGCTGGTGCGGTTTCCCCACCACCTGCGGGCCTCCTTGATGACGAGCCATTCATGCCAGGCTTCGAGGATGACTCCCAAGAGCAGGAGATTCGTCTTTTACAGGAGCGCCTCCGTCAGCTGCAGACGGGTATCTGACCTCCACCCGTGTCCCCGATATGACGGTCACCTGACTTCCCCGGTGATCACCCCCTTCCAGGAGTTTTCCCCGTCGCTCGCCCTCCTCAGCCTGCGGTTGCTCTCCCCACGGAGCGGCAGCCAAAGGACTTTTAGGCACCACCTCTCCGGTACATCAGCGAGGATGGATTTGACTACTGGGAGATCCTGTTTTAGGTGTGGGCCACTTCCGAGGGAGTGTGGCCTTACTACCACAGCCCATACATGTCTACAGATCTAGCACAGGTGCTGACAACAGCCCGGGCCATGCGAGGACTTCTCTACGCCATGCCACGCGAGACTGTCGTTGACTTCCGCCCCTTCCTCGGCGAGGCTGGCACAGGCACCGGAGCTGATCCTCGTGGAGGCTGGGATCTTGCATTGTCCCTACTGGCCGCAGAGACGTAAGCCACGCGTGCGTCACACATTCGTGCTTTCCACTTGCTCCGTCAGGGACCAGCGGAGCCTGTAGCGGATTACTGGCGACGCGCCATGCGTATCTACACGCGTCTGGGGACCTCAGGGGGCACACAGTTGTGGGCGCTTCGGACGATCATGCTCGGAGTTCGCCTGGAGTACACCGACATATTTACACGGTACAGTGACGCTGCTCTCAAGCCTTTCTCAGCCACCCTGCAGCTGCTCCCTTGGGCCCATCATCTTTTCCTCCAGGTGACGTTGGCACGCGAGGCAGCAGTAGCACATCAGGAGACTTCCCTCGCTGCAGCAGTCCTCGCCTCACGACCATCTTCCCTCCTGTAGTCACCCTCATCTACCTCCATCACGACCTCATCTTCCTCCTCCTCTTTGAACCCGTCTACACCCACACAGACGCACGGCGTTGCAGCAGCTGTCCAGGGGAAGAAGAAGAATAGGAAGCACGGATCGGGTCAGCAACAGTCGTCATCTTGTGGTAGCAGTGGCCGTTCCGTGCACTGCTACAACTGTGGAGGTGCCCATCGCCACACCGAGTGCCAGCAGCCGCTTGACTGGGAACGCATCACTCGCGGACTTCAGGCTGCCCATGCTGCTCGCACCGCGTCCGGCATGTCGACCGCACACTCCTTTGGACAAGCGGCGACCACGACTGCAGCTGTTCCTGCATCCTCACCGGCGAACAGCAGTGATCCAGACCCACGTGACCGCACCATCGCCGAGCTTCGTCATCTTCTGGCGCTTCGCTTTCAGGGAGGTGCGAGTGTGTTGTCATCAACAAGTGGGTCACAGACTGCTTAGTCGTCCGTCCTCGTGACTCGTGATGACACGTGTGGGGGAGCACAGTCCGCATGTGATGATGATGGGCCTGACTGCACTGACTGGATTCATGAGTCTCACCTTCGTGATGTACGTCGTTCCTTCCCACTGACGGCTCAGCGTCCCTTTGATGCCGAGTGTTCCATTGCTCGTTGTACAGTGACGTCCACCAGTCGTGACTCCGATGGCACTTGGATCATCGATTCCGGTGCCACCCACCACATGACGTGTCGTTGTAGTGACTTTGTGGTACTTGGTCCTGTCACGACTGTCCGTTTTGTTCGTACAGGCTCTGGTCAGCCCTTACCGGTTCACGGTGTTGGGGTTGTATGCTATGATGGTCCGTCTGGCCCCCTGTATCTCTCTGACGTGCTGTTTGTGCCTGATCTTGAGCTCGGTCTGCTGTCTGTGCGTGCCTGCACTCTGATGGGTCTCTCCGTTAAGCATACCGCTAATTCAGCGACTGTGACTGCTCTTGACACCCGTAGCATTGTCCTGCGTGCTTCAGTTGTAGATGATCTGTACCGCATTACTCGGCCCTCCTCCCCTTGCTCTCCCTCCTCCTCTGGTCGCGTTTTTGTCACTGGTGTTCTATCCCCGGAACACCGGCGGTTGCTTCACCGACGTGTGTGTCACGTGGGCTCCAACACTGTGTCGAAGCTCATCTGGACACAACCCGCTCTTGGTCTTGACGTGGCATCTTTCGACAAGCTGCCCAAGACCGACTACCTTTTTTGCGCTCAGGGAAAGATGCACCGGTGCACTTACCCTGATTCGCGTTCCCGAGCGCTGAGGCCCCTTGAGTTGGTCCACTCGGACGTGCTCGGTCCTCTCCCGGTCGAGTCGCTGTCCGAGAGGGGCCAGTATGTTCTGTCGCTGACTGATGACTTCACCCGGATGCGGTGGGTCTACGGTCTACGCCACAAGAGCGACGCCACCCTTGCGGTTCGGCTCTGGCTTGTGATGGCTGAGCGTCAGTCTCGCCACACGCTACATACCTTTCGTTTGGATTGCGGCGGCGAGTTCCTCGACGAGATGGACTCCTTCTTTGCTGAGCACGGCATTTTTCACCAGGTCTCCGCTCTTGCTACCCCAGAGCAGAACGGTGTATCTGAGCGCTGGAACCGCACCATGGAGGATGGGGTCCGCGCCATGCAGTCTGAGTGCGGTCTCTCGGAGTCCTTTGCATTCGAGGGCCTCGCCTACATGACTTGGGTCTGGAATCGCCTCTCGCATGGTCCGCTTCCGGATCATGTTACACCGTTTGAGCTCTAGTTTGGCCACCGTGCTGATCTTCGTCTCGCACGCGTCTGGGGATCCCTGGCCTCCGTATGGTAAACCGAGGACTAGCAGGGGTCCAAGGTCTCCCCTCGGAGTCGCTTGTGTGCTTTCATCGGCATCTCCCCGCGGTCAAAGGCCTGGCGCTTTTGGGACCCCACTCGCCGTCATGTCATTGAGTCCCGTGACGCGCTGTTTTTTGAGTCACTCACCTACCGTGATCTGACTTCGATCACAGCCCTCTCTGCGGCTCATGTCCCTTCCTGTGAGGGTCCTCGGCGGATGGGGGAGACCTCTCCGCCAACCACCATTTCTCGTCAGGCTGATGTATCCACTCGAGTCCCCTCTCGATCTCCAGCACTTGATGATCCGGCTATCATAGCCGTTGGTCCAGAGATCCCGCCTGTTCAGCCTGTTTCATACCCCACAAGTACCGCTGCTCTCACGTCTCCTCCTGCATCACCACCTGTGTCCACTGGCACCCCTGCTTCGGCGTCTGACCCAGCCCAGCCCACTCCTGTCCCTACGTCGGCTAACACTCCTGTCTCAGTGTCCGGGCCAGCCTTGCCCGCTGTCACCCCCAGCTCAGTGTCCCCCACACACGCATCTCCTCGCACGGCATCTCCGACTGCCTCGTCTCAGCCCTCACCAGCTGTGGTCGTACATGTCCCTATGATCGTACCTTTTCCTCAGCCTGAGGTGCGCCCCTCGACCTCCGGTTACTCCCGTGAACCCGGTGGTTGCCTCCCACCACTGGATTCTCGAGCCCAGCGAGCATCGGGTTCCGGACCCAGACGTTCCTCTCGTAGCATTACGAGTGGTGATCCAGGCACAAAGGCCTTAGGCCCGAGTGTCCGTACTGAGCTTTCAAAGGTACACCCAGCGTGCCCCATAGGGCACAACCTAGTCACTCGCGAGTTCCATATCGCATGTGACGGAGCAGCTGATCTCGTGGCCGTCAGGCCTGACACTGAGGCGTGTGCACTTGCCACGCAGAGTTCCCCCTCTATGGCGCCTGACCCGGGCACATTGAGGGAGGCTTTCTCATCGTAGGATGCTGATGCCTGGCAAGCTGCTTGNAGGTCAAGTGGGTCTTTCGCAAGAAAGTGAAGCCGGATGGCTCACTGGAACGCTACAAGGCTCGCTTGGTCGTCAAGGGGTTCTCTCAAATTGAGGGAGTTGATTACACTGACACCTTTGCCCCTGTCGGTCGCATGACCTCAGCTCGAGCTCTGTTCGGTGTAGTGGCTCAGCATGACTGGGAACTACACTAGATGGATGTGAGCAACGCGTTCCTCCATGGCTCTTTGGATGAGGAGATCTACGTCGCTCAGCCACCAGGCTTTGAGGTCGGTGACAAGGTCTGGCGCTTGTGCAAGTCCTTGTACGACCTCAAGCAGTCTCCACGGTGTTGGAACCGGGAGATCACTGGCACCTTGACTCGCGTAGGATACGTACAGAGCGAGGCAGACCCCTCACTCTTCATCCTACCGACACCCGAGCGGTTTACCGCCATCCTGGTCTATGTTGATGACCTTCTGATCGCGTCTCCGTCGCTCGAGGCCGTGAAGGAGGCCGAGGCTGTCCTGCAGACCGCCTACAGGATGAAGGACCTCGGTCTTGCATCGGTGTTTCTTGGTATGGAGATCGTGCGAGATCGCAGACATCGGACACTGTCGCTGCATCAGGCCCGATACGCACAAGTCGTGGGGGAGCGCTTTAGTGATCTCCTTGGTGCACTGCCCACTGCTTCCACACCACTCACACCTGATGGGCAGGATGCCCTGGAGGTGGATGACCCTACACAGCTGGGGGAGATAGTGGACGTGACCTTGTACCTCCGTCTTATCGGATCTCTCATGTACCTGGCCACTACCACGCGTCCCGACATCGCGTTCGCCGTCAACCTCCTCGCTCAATTCTCGCAGGCTCCACGTGCGAGAGCTCTTCACGCGGCTGTGCGAGTGGTACGGTACGTGGTCTCCACGTCGTATCTCGGACTCTGCTTTCGTCGGCAGTGTTCGGTGGTCCTTGACGGCTACATTGACAGCGACTGGGCTTGGAGTCTTGACGGGCGCAGTCGCACTAGGTACGTGTTTCTGCTCGGTGGTACCGCTTTGTCTTGGCGAAGCGGGAAGCAGGGCTGCATCGCATGTAGCTCGTCGGAGGCAGAGTATGTGGCTTTGGGGGCAGGGGCTGCTGAGGCAGTTTGGCTGCAGTGCTTGTTTCTTGAGCTTGGGCAGTCAGTACCCGCCATTGTGCTGCGTTGCGACAACCAGAGTGCTCTCGCCATTGCGGAGAACTCTGGTGTTTTTCATGCTCGCACAAAGCATATTGCGGTTGAGCATCACTTCGTTTGTGATCTGGTGGAGCTACGCGTGATCTCCATCATGTGGGTTGGCACTGACTTGCAGCGTGCTGATTTCTTGACGAAGGCACTTGCCCGCGGAAAGTTCTTGGTGGCCATTCGTTCTGTTGGGCTTCGCCCCGTGCGTGACAATAGTCGAGTGTGGGATGTACGTTTGCGTCTCATCTGTTTGTGTCACCCATTATGTGGTTGTACCAGTGCTGCACGCGTATGGACATGCGTACCATCGGGTCATGGGGGAGTGTTGTGCTTTGTGCCGTTCTTGTACAGTTTACTGTGACCACTCGGCCGTGTCCATACTCGTGCAGATCCCTAAGGCAGGCGGCCCTGGTGACACGGGCGCGACGACAGGCGGCGGACTATCCGCTTGGAGCTGACCGACCACTGTTCCAGAGCCCCATATGCCACCGGGACTCTTTGCTGTGTTTCCTACGTCTTGCAGGCGCCTTTCGGCGGACTGGCCATGAGGCCTATTTGCATGTTTTTGCATTGTATGTTCACTGTCAGTCAATGGATGCATGCATGTGACCAGTCGCTACGTCCGTCTTTTGATTCGGCACGTTTAGACGGTGTAGGATTTTGACATGTGTGCGCAGAGTTACGGCCAAAACAGTGGTTTTGGGCCGGTTTTAGGACAGCTCTTGGACTGCCGCGTGCGACACCCGCCGTGCGCCGCGGCAGGTATTTATGTCTTATTGAAGCATTCTGACACTGTGCCTTGTGTCTCCTAGCCAAACCCTTGCCGTTGCGTGTACGACTTGTGACTGTCGTCACCGTCTGACCAGGCACTGACGCCCGGTCAGCGGCTGTGTTGCTAGGAAGTTTCTACGCACTTTCTCACCATTGACATAGAAAGTGTTCCACCTTCTTCTTGATGGCCCTTGAATTTTACATAGACGCGCCCTCATGTCTGGAAAACACATTGACTTCTCGATAGAAGAAGTCATGATGGGTCATTGCAGGCATCGCTCGGCTTGAGCACAAAAGACCCAAGAGTGACTCAAAATTGTTTTTTCCATAGTACATATGAGCACTGGATTTCCAAAGATTGCCATTAAAGCATCGTACAACTAATTACAAATGAGCTCGGTGGACCAATTCCTCAAAACAGAATTTTCACACATTTTTAGTGCGAACCACGTAATTTATGATTTATGTAACAAGGCAGTCACCGTTGCCTGGAAGTAACCTAATTTCCTTCATTTACACGCATTGAACTGTTTCAACACTAGTCCAAAAACCACCGCATAGAATTTATTGAAGAAAAACATGATTTTAGAAATGAAATATTTATTTTTATGTTTCGTAAAATCTCTTCACGTTATAGTTTCCCCCTAACGTTCTCTCATCTTAGGTCTCTCTTCATTCACGGGTTTCCTTGTCGCTGAGGTACTTCCCTCGCCGGAGTCACTGACGAGCACAGGCTTCGAGAAAGTGTTGGCAACGTTAGATCGCAAATCCGCCTGTATTGAATAGTGTCAATGGAGCCAGCATGGCAGCTGTGGTGGCCGCAACCCTGGGGCTTCCCTCCCTCGCGCGGGCGGCTCCCTCTGCGCGGGAGCTGCTCAGCCAATGGCGTGGCGGTCGTCCAGGCATGCGGATATGAAAAGGACCACGGATATGGAAGGGGTGCGCTTTTTGCACGTTGGTCATCTACAGTTTGGCGCCGTGGGTATGTCACCATCGCCGCGTTGCAGATCACTTTGTACTTTGCTGACGTTTGTTAGTGACGTCTTTAGTCCATGAGTTGCTCCACATGACGATCCATCTGCATCGTAACACTGGATTGCTCAAGAACGACCTAATAATATCTCTCGAACAGGTCATGACAATGCAACGCGTTGTTTTTAATCGGTTCGCAGGCAGTGCATGAGCATGAACAGCTGCGTACAGTGACGTCATCTCCCTCACGCATCTAGTACCCTGCTAGTAGCTATATCGGCTCTGCCAAGCCAAATTAAGCTGCGGTCCAATTCGGTCTACTTTCCTCATCTTTGGTGGTCCATTTTCTAGCAGCAGGTCCGAGCTGCCGCTCCTGCCGCCCCGCTCTGTGCAGCTGCAGCGTTAACGGGTCCTGCTATCAAGGCCACGAGGGTCGAGAGGGCAAGCCGCTGTCGTGACGACATCCGAGCCCCTGTTCTTTTCCCCCGCCTTCTCTCCAAGGCAGCCGATCGTCAAGCGTCAAGCGCCAAGCCCCAGTCGCCGAGCGCAACGCACACAACTGTCACAGAATGCCGTCCGGCTCCAAGAAGAGGGCCAAGGCCAAGGCCGCCAAAAGCGAATCATTTAAAAGTGAGCAAGCTCTTCAATCGTTTGCGCTCGGGAAGTCCGTTTTGCCTGGATGTCTCTCTGAACTTTCGTCTACGCAGCCTTGCCGGCCGGAGACGGACTAGGCAGGATGGACATGTCTTTGTTTTCGCACAGCAAAGCGTATGGGGAAGGCTTCTGGGCATGGCTGCCGGGAAGCCATGCCCAGTTCTTTTTGGGTTTTTCAGTTTTCCAGTCTCTCCATCGTCGAGGCGGCTTTGCTGTGCATTGTCTTCTGCCAAGGAACACATGTCATTGGACACGCACCTCAGCGAGGACTTGAACTGGCAAGGCTGCCCAGGCCGCCTAGCCGAGTCTTTCAGAGTAACGAGTGTTTCAGTTTTTCCAATGTTTTCAGCTTTTTCGTTGTTTTCAGCGTTTCAGCGTTTTCAGCGCCTTGTGCCTCCAACCTTCAGTCCGGCAACGTCGACCCCTCCCCCTTGTTTTCAAGTGCAGGCAACCAAGCTGCCTGTGCCATGCTGTGCTGTGCCGTGCGGTTTTGTGCCATGCTGTGCGGTGCGGTCCAGTGCGTTGCCGTGCCACAGCGCAAGTAACTGTGCTGAGCCGCACCTTACTGTCCCATGCCATTCCTTGGAGTGCTATGTTGTGCTGTGCTGTGCTGTGCCGTGCTGTTCCGAGCCTTGCTGTGTCGTGCAATTTTGGGCGATCCCATTCCGTGAGACCCTTTTCATCTACTAACGAACGAAAGCTGCCAGATCAGATTGGTGGATTTCTTGTTTTGTACGTGATGTTTCTTTCTCCAACTTGGCAAGGCCATCTTCGTTGATGTCAATGGCGCCTGTGCATTGCTGCTACTGTTACTACTGCTGCTGCAGCAGCAGTAGCAGCAGCAACATCATCCCTGCGGTTTGTTGTCCCTTTCTCCGTGAGCACGTACGCACGTCACCGACGGCATTCAGTGGTTCCACAGACAGTTTGCAATCTGTTGAAGAAGGCGTAATCTTGCTGCAGTGCGTTGTTCCTCTTGCCACTCTGCACGCCGTTTCATTTCGTGGCTCGTGCCTTGGATCCAATGGCTGTTCTGCACGACCTGCAAGAGGAGGCGTCGGAGTGCAGCTAGCACTCTTTCCTGTGCTGCGCTGCTCAAAGGCCAAACGTCTGGCCGTTGAGCAGCGCAGCACAGGAAACTTTGCTAGCTGTGCCTCAGCAACCTTTTGAACTCTCGAGGTTATGCAGTGCAAGAAACAGTTGGTGGGTTCCTTGCACAGTATGCACTTTGGCCCTGAGCCTTTCAGCATTTTTTCTGCACAAAAACTGTCGCGATTCAGTCAGTCTCGCCCACAGACTGACTTACCCCCTACGCTGCTTGTTGTTGGCCCTAGCGTCATCCACCTTCACTCCCATCTCGCAACTGGGAACACAGCTGGATGTCAATGTCTTGGACGTCCTGAAGAGATCTACATGATGGTTGCTTGGCAGCGGCGGCCGCTTCCGCTCTCGTGCATGTGCCTGAGAACTTAGCCAGAGATGGGGGCCATGTTGTTCCATGCTCTCGTTCATGCAAGCCGGCGCCTCTTTTCCTTGTCTCTGCCCTCCACTAGAATAACGTGGCCACGGGCCCAGGGCATGGCTCTCTCTCTCTCTCTCTCTCTCTCTCTCTCTCT
>SZWC01017333.1:33774-43931 GCA_023375785.1 Penium margaritaceum
CCGTGAAATGACCACCCTGGACATATACGGATACAATCTCCTTGATGTGCTACGAAATGTTGGAAGCAGAGAAGTCCACAGAACCGCACGAGGAAGAAGGGAGTATGGCATTGCCCAAACTCAACTGCGAGGACTTCTCTACAGAAGCACATACGACAAATTCCACCCCATCATTGCAGCACATCGTCATCAGCTTGTCTTCCGGACCATACACACCCTCAGGGATTACTGCTCAAACAGAGGAGAAAAATCCCCTAATCATCGTCCGGCTACACTTGACCCTCCCCCATACAGTGAACTTCTTGAGGAACAATGATTCCAGCTGCAACCCTTCATCCGAGATCACAGGAGAATGGAGGAAGAAGCAGAAATTCAAGCCATCGACGAACGGCCTCGCACTCCCCAATCTCCCACATCCTCCAATGGGGTGGAATACTGGGAGTGCTACTACCTCTGATCTGCATCTTACTCTCTTACCTCTTGTCAAGCTTCAAGGGGGGTGTCAGAAATGAAGCCTTGACAAGAGAAGAGAATTTCTCAGTCTCAATAATGGCTCAATTCCAATGAATGAACCACCTTGCCCAACGGCTCTCCGGTCGCTTGACCGTTCGGACCCTTTGCTCAGGTCATCCCCTGATAAAGTGACACCTGTCACCCACGTCCGGCTAGCGGGAAGAAGCCATTACTTTGCTCATTTCTCCCGTTCTGTCATTTTTATACCGAGGATGTTCATTCCCTCGAGTTAACCAGAACAGTTCTGCCCATCCTGTTCCCCCTTCGTTCCGTGGCTTCACCGCTGTGTCTTCGCTCTGCTCGCCTCTTGCTTCCATTTCCTTCGCCCACCACTGTCTCATCACGGCTCTTCGTGTCGCCACCCTCAACCTTTCACTTCCGACGACTCCCTCGCTTCGCTCTCAAGTTCTCTCATCCGCACTCTGTCTACCTTGGAGCTCCAGTGCCTCGCGTCCTCTCGCGACTCTGCGACTAACTCCTTAAGTCGGCTCTCACCGCTCTGCTTCCGTCACTTTACTACGTCACTTCAGCCTGCTTCATTACTTCTGCTTGCTTCTGTTCCTACTGTCCTCTCTCATTGCATTCTTCTGACATACTGGAGCAAGGCCAATACAACTGGAGCAAGCCCAAGACAACTGGAACAAGCCCAAGACAATTGGAGCAAGCCTAAGACAAAAAGAGCAAGCCCCAGACAACTGGAGCAAGACCAAGACAACTAGAGCAAGGCCAAGACAACAAGAGCAAGGTTACAACAACCGGATCGAGGCCAAGACAGCTGGAGCAAGCCCAAGACAACTGGATCAAGGTCAAGATAACTGGAGCAAGCCCAATACAACTGGAGCATGCCCAAGACAACTGGGGAAATCCCAAGACAACTGGATCAAGCCAAAGACAACAGGAGCACGGCCAAGAAAACAGGAGCAAGCTCAGGACAGCTGGAGCAAGTCTAACACAACTGGAGCAAGCCCAAGAAAACAGGAGCAAGGCCAAGACAACTAGAGCAAGCCCAATACACCTGGAGCAGGCCCAAAACAACTAAAGCAAGGCCAAGAGAACTGGAGCAAGGCCAAGACAACTGGAGCAAGCCCAAGACAACTGGAGCAAGCCCAAAACAACTAAAGCAAGGCCAAGAGAACTGGAGCAAGGCCAAGACAACTGGAGCAAGCCCAAGACAACTGGAGCAAGCCCAAGACAACTGGAACAAGTCCTGGACAGCTGGAGAAAGGCTAAGACAGCTAGAGCAAGCAAAAGACAACTGAAGCAAGCCAAAGATAACTAGAGCAAGGCCAAGACAACTGGAGCAAGCCCAATACAACTGGAGCAAGCCTGATACAACTGCAGCAAGGCCAAGACAAGTGGAGCAAGCCCAAGACAACTCGAGCAAGCCCGAGAGAACTGGACCAAGCACAAGACAAGTGGAGCAAGCCCAAGACAATTGGACCAAGCCAAAGACAACTGGAGCAATCCAAAGATAACTGGAGCAAGGCCAAGACAGCTGGAGTAAGCCCAAGACAACTGAAGCAAGCCTGATACAACTGTATCAAGGCCAAGACAACTGCAATAAGCCCAAGACAACTGGGCTTGCTCCAGTTGTCTTGGGCTTGCTCCACTTGTCTTGTGCTTGGTCCAGTTCTCTCGGGCTTGCTCGAGTTTTCTTGGCCTTCCTCTAGTTGTCTTGGGCCTGCTCCAGTTGTCTTGGACTTGCTCCAACTGTCTTGGGCTTGCTCCACTTGTCTTGTGCTTGGTCCAGTTCTCTCGGGCTTGCTCGAGTTTTCTTGGCCTTCCTCTAGTTGTCTTGGGCCTGCTCCAGTTGTCTTGGACTTGCTCCAACTGTCTTGGGCTTGCTCCACTTGTCTTGTGCTTGGTCCAGTTCTCTCGGGCTTGCTCGAGTTTTCTTGGCCTTCCTCTAGTTGTCTTGGGCCTGCTCCAGTTGTCTTGGACTTGCTCCAACTGTCTTGGGCTTGCTCCACTTGTCTTGTGCTTGGTCCAGTTCTCTCGGGCTTGCTCGAGTTTTCTTGGCCTTCCTCTAGTTGTCTTGGGCCTGCTCCAGTTGTCTTGGACTTGCTCCAACTGTCTTGGGCTTGCTCCACTTGTCTTGTGCTTGGTCCAGTTCTCTCGGGCTTGCTCGAGTTTTCTTGGCCTTCCTCTAGTTGTCTTGGGCCTGCTCCAGTTGTCTTGGACTTGCTCCAACTGTCTTGGGCTTGCTCCACTTGTCTTGTGCTTGGTCCAGTTCTCTCGGGCTTGCTCGAGTTTTCTTGGCCTTCCTCTAGTTGTCTTGGGCCTGCTCCAGTTGTCTTGGACTTGCTCCAACTGTCTTGGGCTTGCTCCACTTGTCTTGTGCTTGGTCCAGTTCTCTCGGGCTTGCTCGAGTTTTCTTGGCCTTCCTCTAGTTGTCTTGGGCCTGCTCCAGTTGTCTTGGGCTTACTCCAGCTGTCTTGGCCTTGCTCCAGTTGTCTTGGACTTGCTCCAACTGTCTTGGCCTTGCTCCAGATGTCTTGGCCTTTCTGCAGTTGTCTTGGCCTTGCTCCAGTTGTCTTGGCCTTGCTCCAATTTTCTCGGGCCTGCTTGAGTTGTCTTAGTCTTGCTCCCATTTTCCTGGACATGCTTCAGTTGTCTTGGCCTTGCTCCAGTTGTTTTAGGCATGCTCCATTTGTCTTGGGCTTGCTCCAGTTGTCTTGGGCTTGCTCGAGATTTCTTGGCATTGCTCCACTTATCTTGGGCTTGCTCCAGTTGTTTTGATCTTGCTCCAAATGTCTTGGTCTTGCTCCAGTTGTCTTAGGCTTCCTCTAGTTGTGTTGGGCTTGGCCAGCTGTCTTGAGCTTGCTCCAGTGGTCTTGGTCTTGCTCCAGTTGTCTTGGGCTTGCTCCAGCTGTCTTCGCATTGATCCAGTTGTCTTGGCCTTCCTCCAGTTTTCTTGGCCTCGCTCCGCTTGTCTTGGCCTTGCTCCTGTTGTCTTGGCCTTGCTCTAGTTGTCTTTGGCCTTCTCCAGTTGTATTGGACTCACTCTCGTTGTCTTCTGCTTGCTCATATTTCCCGGCCTTGCTCCAGTTGTCTTCGGCTTGCTCCAGTTGTGTTGGGCTTGCTCCTGTTGTCTTGGGCTTGCTCCAGTTTTCTTGGCCTTGCTCCGGTTGTCTTGGGCTTGCTCCAGCTGTCTTGGGCTTGATCCAGCTGTCTTGGCCTTGCTCCAGTTGTCTTGGGCTTGCTCCAGTTGTCTTGGGCTTGCTCCAGCTGTCTTGGGCTTGATCCAGCTGTCTTGGCCTTGCTCCAGTTGTCTTGGCCTTGCTCCAGTTGTCTTGGGCCTGCTCCAGTTGTATTGGGCTTGCTCCAGTCGTCTTGGGCTTGCTCCAGTTTTCCTGGCCTTGCTCCAGTTGTCTTGGGCTTGCTCCAGTTGTCTTGGGCTTGCTCCAGTTGTCTTGGGCTTGCTCCAGTTTTCTTTGCCTTGTTCCAGTTGTATTGGGCTTGCTCTCGTTGTCTTGGGCTTGCTCTAGTTGTCTTGGCCTTGCTCTAGCTGTCTTGGGCTTGCTGCAATTGTCTTCACATTGCTCCAGTTGTCTTGGCCTTGCTCCAGTTGTCTTGGCCTTGCTCTAGTTGTATTGGCCTTACTCCGGTTGTCTTGGGCCTGCTCCAGTTGTCTTGGGATTACTCCAGTTGGCTTGGCCTTGCTCCAGTTGTCATGGCCTTGCTCCAGTTGTCTTAGGCTTGCTCCAGTTTTCTTGGGCTAGCTTGAGTTTTCTTGGCCTTGTTCTAGTTGTCTTGGGCTTGATCCAGTTGTAGTGGGCTTGCCCAGTTGTCTTGGGCTTGCTCCAGTTGTCTTGGGCTTACTCCGGTGGTCTTGGCCTTGCTCCAGTTATCTTGTGCTTGCTCCAGCTATCTTCGCATTGATCCAGTTGTCTTGGGCTTGCTCCAGTTGTCTTGGCCTTGCTCGAGCTGTCTTGGCCTTGCTCGAGTTTTCTTGGGCCTGCTCCAGTTGTCTTTGGCTTGCTCCAGTTGTCTTGTGCTTGCTCCAGTTGTCTTGGGCTTGCTCCAGTCGTCTTGGCCTTGCTCCAGTTGTCTTGGGCTTGCTCCAGTTGTCTTGTGCTTGCTCCAGTTGTCTTGGGCTTGCTCCAGTCGTCTTGGCCTTGCTCCAGTTGTCTTGGACTTGCTCCAGATGTTTTGAGCTTGCTCCAATTGTCTTGGGCGTGCTCCAGTTGTCTTTGCCTTGCTCCAGTTGTCTTGTCCTTGCTCCAGTTGATTTGGGCCTGCTCCAGGTGTCTTGGGCTTGCTCCAGTTGTCTTGGCCATGCTCCAGTTTTCTTTTGCTTTCTCCAGATGTCTTGGGCTTGCTATAGTTGTCTTGAGCTTGCTCCAGTTGTCTTGGCCTTGCTCCAGTGGTCGTAGGCTTGCTCCACTTGTCTTGGGCTTGCCCCTGTTGTCTTGGCCTTGCTCTAGTTGTCTTGGGCTTGCTCTAGTTGTCTTGGCCTTGCTCCAGTTGTCTTGGGCTTGCTCCAGTTGTCTTGGCCTTTCTCTAGTTGTCTTAATCCTGCTCCATTTGTCTTGGGCTTGCTCCAGTTTTCCTAGCCTTGCTTCAGTTGTCTTGGGCCTGCTTCAGTTGCCTTGGGCTTGCTCCAGTTTTCCTAGCCTTGCTTCAGTTGTCTTGGGCCTGCTCCAGTTGTCTTGGCCTTGCTCTAGTTGTCTTGGCCTTGCTCCAGTTGTCTTGGACCTGCTCCTGTTGTATTTGGCTTGCTCTAGTTTTCTTGGGCTTGCTCCAGTTTTCCTGGCCTTGCTCCATTTGTCTTGGGTTTGCTCCAGTTGTCTTTGGCTTGCTCCAGTTATCTTGGCCTTGCTCCAGTTCTCTTGGCCTTGATCCAATTGTCTTGGCCTTGTTCCAGTTGTCTTGGGCTGTCTCCAGTTGTCTTGGGCTTGCTCCAATTGGCTTGGGCTTTCTCGACTTGTCTTGGCCTTGCTCCAGTTGTCTTAGGCTTGCTCTAGTTGTTTTGGTCTTGCTCCAATTGTCTTGGTCTTGCTCCAGTTGTCTTAGGCTTCCTCTAGTCATCTTGGGCTTGCCCCAGTTGTCTTGGGTTTGCTCTTGTTGTCTTGGACTTGCTCCGGTGGTCTTGGCCTTGCTCCTGTTCTCTTGGGCTTGATCCAGCTGTCTTGGCATCGCTCCAGTTGTCTTGGGCTTTCTCCACTTGTCTTGGGCCTGCTCCAGTTGTCTTGGGCTTGCTCCAGTTGTCTTGGACTTACTCGAGTTTTCTAGGCCTTGCTCCCGTTGTCTTGGGCTTGCTCCTGTTGTCATGGGTTTGCTCCAACTGTCTTGGCCTTGCTCCAGTTTTCATAGGCTTGCTCCAGTTATCTTCGGCTTGTCCTAGTTGTCTTGGGCATGCTCCAGTTGTCTTGGGCTTGCTCCAGTGGTCTTGGCCTTGCTCCAGTTGTCTTGGCCTTGCTTCAGTTGTCTTGGGCCTGCTCCAGTTGTCTTGGGCTTGCTCCAGTTGTCTTGGCCTTGCTTCAGTTGTCTTGGGCCTGCTCCAGTTGTCTTGGGCTTGCTCAAGTTGTCTTGGCCTTGCTATAGTTGTCTTGGCCTTGCTCTAGTTGTCTTGGGCCTGCTCTAGTTGTCTTGGGCTTGCTAAAGTTGTCTTGGCCTTGCTATAGTTGTCTTGGACTTGCTGTAGTTGTCTTGGGCCTGCTCCGATTGTATTGGGCTTGCTCCAGTTGTCTTGGGCTTGCTCCAGTTTTCCTAGCCTTGCTTCAGTTGTCTTGGGCCTGCTCCGATTGTATTGGGCTTGCTCCAGTTGTCTTGGGCTTGCTCCAGTTTTCCTAGCCTTGCTTCAGTTGTCTTGGGCTTCCTCCAATTGTCTTGGGTTTTCTCCAGTTGTCTTTTGTTTGCTCCAGTTTTCTTGGCATTGCTCCAGTTGTTTTGGCCTTGCTCCAGTTGTCTTGGGCTTGCTCCATTTTTCTTGGGCTTGCTCGAGTTGTCTTGGCCTTGCTCCAGTTGTCTTGGCCTTGCTCCATTAGTTTAGGGCTTGCTCCAGGTGTCTTGGGCCTGCTCCAGTTGTCTTGGCTTTGCTCCAGTTTTCTTGGGCTTGCTCCAGTTTTCTTGGGCTTGCTCCAGTTGTCTTGGGCTTCCTCCAGTTGTCTTGGGCTTGCCCGAGTTGTCTTGGCCTTGCTCCAGTTGTCGTGGGCTTGCTCCAATTGTCTTTGCCTTGCTCTAGTTGTCGTGGGCTTGCTCCAACTGTCTTGGCCTTGCTCCAGTTTTCTTCGACTTGCTCCAGTTGTCTTGGCCTTCCTCCAGTTATTTTGGCCTTGCTCCAGTTGTCTTGGAACTGCTCCAGTTGTCTTTGGCTTGCTCCGGTTGTCTTGGCCTTGCTCCAGTTGTCTTGGCCTTGCTCCAGTTGTCTTGGGCCTCCTCTAGTTGGCTTGGACTTGCTCTAGCTGTCTTGGGCCTGCTCCAGTTGTCTTTGGCTTGCTCCGGTTGTCTTGGCCTTGCTCCAGTTGTCTTGGCCTTGCTCCAGTTGTCTTGGGCCTCCTCTAGTTGGCTTGGACTTGCTCTAGCTGTCTTGGGCCTGCTCCAGTTGTCTTAGGCTTGCTCCAGTTATCTTGGGCTTGCTCCAGTTGTCTTGGGCTTGCTCCGGTTGTCCTGGCCTTGCTCCAGTTGTCTTGGACTTGCTCCAGTTGTTTTGAGCTTGCTCCAGTTGTCTTAAGCTTGCTGCAGTTTCTTGGCCTTGCTCCAGTTGTCTTGGCCTTTCTCCAGTTGTTTTGGGCCTGCTCCAAGTGTCTTGGGCTTGCTCCAGTTGTCTTGGCCTTGCTCAAGTTTTCTTAGGCTTGCTCCCGATGTCTTGGGCATGCTCAAGTTGTCTTGGGCTTGCTCCTGTTGTCTTGGCCTTGCTCCAGTTGTCTTAGGCTTGCTCCAGTTGTCTTGGGCTTGCCCCAGTTGTCTTGGACTTGCTCCAGTTTTCTTGGGCTTGCTCCAGTTGTCTTGGCCTTGCTTTAGTTATCTTGGGCTTGCTTCGGTTGTCTTGGCCTTGCTTTAGTCGTCTTGGCCTTGCTCAAGTTGTCTTAATCCTGTTACATTTGTCTTGAGCTTGCTTCTGTTGTCTTGGGCTTGCTCGAGTTTGCTTGGCCTTGCTCCAGTTGTCTTGGACTTGCTCCTTTTCTTTTGGGCTTACTCCAGTTGTCTTGGTCTTGCTCCAGTTGTCTTAGGCTTCCTCCAGTTGTCTTGGGCTTGGCCAGTTTTCTAAGGCTTGCTCGAGTGGTCTTGGCCTTGCTCCAGTTTTCTTGGGCTTGCTTCAGTGGTCTTGACCTTGCTCCAGTTGTCTTGGGCTTGCTCCAGCTGTCTTGGCATTGCTCCAGTTGTCTTGGCCTTGCTCCAGTTGTCTTGGCCTTGCTCCGGTTGTCTTCGCCTTGCTCCAGTTTTCTTGGCGTTGCTCCAGTTGTCCAGGGCCTGCTCTAGTTGTCTTGGGCTTGCTCCAGTTGTCTTGGCCTTGCTCCAGTTGTCTTGGCCTTGCTCCAGTTGTCTTGGGCCTTCTCCGGTTGTATTGGGCTCGCTCTATTTGTCTTGGGCTTGCTCCAGTTCTCTTGGCCTTGCTCCAATTGTCTTGGGCTTGCTCGAGTTTGCTTGGCCTTGCTCCAGTTGTCCAGGGCTTGCTCTAGCTATCTTGGGCTTGCTCCAGTTCTCTTGGCCTTGCTCCAATTGTCTTGGGCTTGCTCGAGTTTGCTTGGCCTTGCTCCAGTTGTCCAGGGCTTGCTCTAGCTATCTTGGGCTTGCTCCAGTTCTCTTGGCCTTGCTCCAATTGTCTTGGGCTTGCTCGAGTTTGCTTGGCCTTGCTCCAGTTGTCCAGGGCTTGCTCTAGCTATCTTGGGCTTGCTCCAGTTCTCTTGGCCTTGCTCCAATTGTCTTGGGCTTGCTCGAGTTTGCTTGGCCTTGCTCCAGTTGTCCAGGGCTTGCTCTAGCTATCTTGGGCTTGCTCCAGTTCTCTTGGCCTTGCTCCAATTGTCTTGGGCTTGCTCGAGTTTGCTTGGCCTTGCTCCAGTTGTCCAGGGCTTGCTCTAGCTATCTTGGGCTTGCTCCAGTTCTCTTGGCCTTGCTCCAATTGTCTTGGGCTTGCTCGAGTTTGCTTGGCCTTGCTCCAGTTGTCCAGGGCTTGCTCTAGCTATCTTGGGCTTGCTCCAGTTCTCTTGGCCTTGCTCCAATTGTCTTGGGCTTGCTCGAGTTTGCTTGGCCTTGCTCCAGTTGTCCAGGGCTTGCTCTAGCTATCTTGGGCTTGCTCCAGTTCTCTTGGCCTTGCTCCAATTGTCTTGGGCTTGCTCGAGTTTGCTTGGCCTTGCTCCAGTTGTCCAGGGCTTGCTCTAGCTATCTTGGGCTTGCTCCAGTTCTCTTGGCCTTGCTCCAATTGTCTTGGGCTTGCTCGAGTTTGCTTGGCCTTGCTCCAGTTGTCCAGGGCTTGCTCTAGCTATCTTGGGCTTGCTCCAGTTCTCTTGGCCTTGCTCCAATTGTCTTGGGCTTGCTCGAGTTTGCTTGGCCTTGCTCCAGTTGTCCAGGGCTTGCTCTAGCTATCTTGGGCTTGCTCCAGTTCTCTTGGCCTTGCTCCAATTGTCTTGGGCTTGCTCGAGTTTGCTTGGCCTTGCTCCAGTTGTCCAGGGCTTGCTCTAGCTATCTTGGGCTTGCTCCAGTTCTCTTGGCCTTGCTCCAGTTTTCCTGGCCTTGCTCCTGTTGTCTTGGCCTTGCTCCGGTTGTCTTCGCCTTGCTCCAGTTTTCTTGGCGTTGCTCCAGTTGTCTAGGCCTTGCTCTAGTTGTCTTGGCCTCACTTTGGTTGTATTGGCCTTGCTCTAGTTGTCTTGGTCTTGCTCCAGTTGTCTTTGGCTTGCTCCAGTTGTCTTGGGCTTGCTCCAGTTGTCTTGGCCTTGCTCCAGTTTTCCTGGCCTTGCTCCAGATGTCTTGGGCTTGCTCCAGTTGTCTTGGGCTTGCTCCAATTTTCTCCGCCCTGCTTCATTTGTATTGGGCCTGCTCCAGTTGTCTTGGGCTTGCTCTAGATGTCTTGGGATTGCTCCAGTTGTCTTGGCCTTGCTCCAGTTGTCTTGGCCTTGTTCCAGTTGTCCTGGGCCTACTCCAGTTGTATTGGGCTCGCTCTATTTGTCTTGGGCTTGCTCCAGTTTTCCTGGCCTTGCTCCTGTTGTCTTGGGCATGCTCCAGTTGTCTTGGGCTCGCTCTATTTGTCTTGGGCTTGCTCCAGTTTTCCTGGCCTTGCTCCTGTTGTCTTGGGCATGCTCCAGTTGTCTTCGGCTTGCTCCAATTTTCTTGGCCTTGCTCCAGTTGTCTCAGGCTTGCTCCAGCTGTCTTGTGCTTGCTCCAGTTGTCTTGGCCTTGCTCCAATTGTCTTGGGTTTGCTCCAATTGTCTTGGCCTTGTCAGTTGTCTTAGGCTTGCTCCGGTTATCTCGGGCTTGTCCATGTTGTATTGGGCTTGCTGCAGTTGTCTTGGGCTTGCTCCAGTGGTCTTGGCCTTGCTCCAGTTGTCTTGGCCTTGTTCCAGTTGTCTTGGGCCTGCTCCAGTTGTCTTGAGCTTGCCCTAATAGTCTTGGCCTTGCTCTAGTTGTCTTGGTCTTGCTCCAGTTGTCTTGGGCCTGCTCCAGTTGTATTGGGCTTGCTCCAGTTGTCTTGGGCTTGCTCCAGT
>SZWC01017333.1:50634-61066 GCA_023375785.1 Penium margaritaceum
GAGCAAGGCCAAGACAACTGGAGCAAGCCCAATACAACTGGAGCAAGCCTGATACAACTGGAGCAAGGCCAAGACAAGTGGAGCAAGCCCAAGACAACTCGAGCAAGCCCGAGAGAACTGGACCAAGCACAAGACAAGTGGAGCAAGCCCAAGACAAGTGGACCAAGCCAAAGACAACTGGAGCAATCCAAAGATAACTGGAGCAAGGCCAAGACAGCTGGAGTAAGCCCAAGACAACTGAAGCAAGCCTGATACAACTGTATCAAGGCCAAGACAACTGCAATAAGCCCAAGACAACCGGAGCAAGCCCAAGACACAAGGAGCAAGCCCAAGACAACTGGAGCAAGCCCAGTTGTCTTGGGCTTCCTCCAATTGTTTTGGGCTTGCTCCAATAGTCTTGGTCTTGCTCCAGTTGTCTTAGGCTTGCTCCAGTTGTCTTGGGCCTGCTCCAGTTGTCTCATGCTTGCTCCAGTTGTCTTCTGCTTGCTCCAGTTGTCTTGGGCTTGCTCCAATTGTCTTGGCCTTGCTCTAGTTGTCTTGGAGTTGCTCTGGTTGTTTTGAGGTTGCCCCAGTTGTCTTGGGCGTGCTCCAGTTATCTTGGCCTTGCTCCCGTTGTCTTGGCCTTACTCCAGTTGTTTTGGGCCTGCTCTAGGTGTCTTGGGCTTGCTCCAGTTGTCTTGGCCTTGCTCCAGTTGTCTTGGGCTTGCTGCAACTGTCTTGGCCTTGCTCCAGTTGTCTTGGCATTGCTCCTGTTGTATTGGCCTTGCTCTGGTTTTCTTGGCATTCCTCTAGTTGTTTTGGGCCTGCTCTAGTTGTCTTGGGCTTGCTTCAGTTGTCTTGGGCATGCTCCAGTTGTCTTGGCCTTGCTCCCGTTGTCTTGGCCTTGCTTTAGTTGTTTTGGGCCTGCTCCAGATGTCTTGGGCTTGCTCCAGTTAACTTGGCCTTGCTCCAGTTGTCTCGGGCTTACTGCAACTGTCTTGGCCTTGCTCCAGTTGTCTTGGCCTTGCTCCATTTGTCTTGGCATTGCTCTAGTTGTCTTGGCATTGCTCCAATTGTCTTGGGCTTGCTCCAATTGTCTTGGGCTAACTCTAGTTGTCTTGGGCTTTCTTGAGCTTTCCTCGCCTTGCTCCAGTTGTCTTGGGCCTGATCCAGTTGTTTTGGGCTTGCTCCATTTGTCTTGGTCTTACTCCAGTTGTCATAGGCTTCCTTGAGTTGTCTTGGGCTTGCTCCAGTTGTCTTGGGCTTGCTCCAGTTGTCTGGGGCTTGCTCCAGTTGTCTTGGCCTTGCTCTAGTTGTCTTGGCCTTACTCCAGTTGTCTTGGGCCTGCTCCAGTTGTCTTGGGCTTGCTCCAGTTGTCTGGGGCTTGCTCCAGTTGTCTTGGCCTTGCTCTAGTTGTCTTGGCCTTACTCCAGTTGTCTTGGGCCTGCTCCAGTTGTCTTGGGCTTGCTCCAGTTGTCTGGGGCTTGCTCCAGTTGTCTTGGCCTTGCTCTAGTTGTCTTGGCCTTACTCCAGTTGTCTTGGGCCTGCTCCAGTTGTCTTGGGCTTGCTCCAGTTGTCTGGGGCTTGCTCCAGTTGTCTTGGCCTTGCTCTAGTTGTCTTGGCCTTACTCCAGTTGTCTTGGGCCTGCTCCAGTTGTCTTGGGCTTGCTCCAGTTGTCTGGGGCTTGCTCCAGTTGTCTTGGCCTTGCTCTAGTTGTCTTGGCCTTACTCCAGTTGTCTTGGGCCTGCTCCAGTTGTCTTGGGCTTGCTCCAGTTGTCTGGGGCTTGCTCCAGTTGTCTTGGCCTTGCTCTAGTTGTCTTGGCCTTACTCCAGTTGTCTTGGGCCTGCTCCAGTTGTCTTGGGCTTGCTCCAGTTGTCTGGGGCTTGCTCCAGTTGTCTTGGCCTTGCTCTAGTTGTCTTGGCCTTACTCCAGTTGTCTTGGGCCTGCTCCAGTTGTCTTGGGCTTGCTCCAGTTGTCTGGGGCTTGCTCCAGTTGTCTTGGCCTTGCTCTAGTTGTCTTGGCCTTACTCCAGTTGTCTTGGGCCTGCTCCAGTTGTCTTGGGCTTGCTCCAGTTGTCTGGGGCTTGCTCCAGTTGTCTTGGCCTTGCTCTAGTTGTCTTGGCCTTACTCCAGTTGTCTTGGGCCTGCTCCAGTTGTCTTGGGCTTGCTCCAGTTGTCTGGGGCTTGCTCCAGTTGTCTTGGCCTTGCTCTAGTTGTCTTGGCCTTACTCCAGTTGTCTTGGGCCTGCTCCAGTTGTCTTGGGCTTGCTCCAGTTGTCTGGGGCTTGCTCCAGTTGTCTTGGCCTTGCTCTAGTTGTCTTGGCCTTACTCCAGTTGTCTTGGGCCTGCTCCAGTTGTCTTGGGCTTGCTCCAGTTGTCTGGGGCTTGCTCCAGTTGTCTTGGCCTTGCTCTAGTTGTCTTGGCCTTACTCCAGTTGTCTTGGGCCTGCTCCAGTTGTCTTGGGCTTGCTCCAGTTGTCTGGGGCTTGCTCCAGTTGTCTTGGCCTTGCTCTAGTTGTCTTGGCCTTACTCCAGTTGTCTTGGGCCTGCTCCAGTTGTCTTGGGCTTGCTCCAGTTGTCTGGGGCTTGCTCCAGTTGTCTTGGCCTTGCTCTAGTTGTCTTGGCCTTACTCCAGTTGTCTTGGGCCTGCTCCAGTTGTCTTGGGCTTGCTCCAGTTGTCTGGGGCTTGCTCCAGTTGTCTTGGCCTTGCTCTAGTTGTCTTGGCCTTGCTCTAGCTGTCTTGGGCTTGCTGCAATTGTCTTGACATTGCTCCAGTTGTCTTGGCCTTGCTCCAGTTGTCTTGGCCTTGCTCTAGTTGTATTGGCCTTACTCCAGTTGTCTTGGGCCTGCTCCAGTTGTCTTGGGCTTACTCCAGTTCGCTTGGCCTTGCTCCAGTTGTCATGGCCTTGCTCCAGTTGCCTTGGGCCTGCTCTATTTGTCTTAGGCTTGCTCCAGTTTTCTTGGGCTAGCTCGAGTTTTCTTGGCCTTGTTCTAGTTGTCTTGGGCTTGATCCAGTTGTACTGGGCTTGCCCAGTTTTCTTGGGCTTGCTCCAGTTGTCTTGGGCTTACTCCGGTGGTCTTGGCCTTGCTCCAGTTGTCTTGTGCTTGCTCCAGCTATCTTCGCATTGATCCAGTTGTCGTGGGCTTGCTCCAGTTGTCTTGGCCTTGCTCGAGTTGTCTTGGCCTTGCTCGAGTTTTCTTGGGCCTGCTCCAGTTGTCTTTGGCTTGCTCCAGTTGTCTTGTGCTTGCTCCAGTTGTCTTGGGCTTGCTCCAGTTGTCTTGGCCATGCTCCAGTTTTCTTGGGCTTTCTCCAGATGTCTTGGGCTTGCTATAGTTTTCTTGAGCTTGCTCCAGTTGTCTTGGCCTTGCTCCAGTGGTCCTAGGCTTGCTCCACTTGTCTTGGGCTTGCCCCTGTTGTCTTGGGCTTGCTCCAGTTGTCTTGGGCTTGCTCTAGTTGTCTTGGCCTTGCTCAAGTTGTCTTGGGCTTGCTCCAGTTGTCTTGGCCTTTCTCTAGTTGTCTTAAGCCTGCTCCATTTGTCTTGGGCTTGCTCTTGTTGTCTTGGGCTTCCTCGAGTTTTTTTGGCCTTGCTTCAGTTATCTTGGGCTTGCTCCAGTTGTTTTGGGCTTGTTCCAATTGTCTTGGTCTTGCTCCAATTGTCTTAGGCTTCCTCCAGTTGTCTTGGGCTTGGCCAGTTGGCTTGGTCTTGCTCCAATTGTCTTGGGCTTGCTCCAGTGGTCCTGGCCTTGCTCCAGTTGTCTTGGGCTTGCTCCAGCTGTTTTGGCATTGCTCCAGTTGTCTTGGCCGTGCTCCAGTTGTCTTGGGCTTGCTCCAGTGGTCCTGGCCTTGCTCCAGTTGTCTTGGGCTTGCTCCAGCTGTTTTGGCATTGCTCCAGTTGTCTTGGCCGTGCTCCAGTTGTCTTGGCCTTGCTCCAGTTGTCTTGGGCCTGCTTCAGTTGCCTTGGGCTTGCTCCAGTTGTCTTGGCCTTGCTCTAGTTGTCTTGGCCTTGCTCCAGTTGTCTTGGACCTGCTCCTGTTGTATTTGGCTTGCTCTAGTTTTCTTGCGCTTGCTCCAGTTTTCCTGGCCTTGCTCCAGTTGTCTTGGGTTTGCTCCAGTTGTCTTTGGCTTGCTCCAGTTATCTTGGCCTTGCTCCAGTTCTCTTGGCCTTGATCCAATTGTCTTGGCCTTGCTCCAGTTGTCTTGGGCTGTCTCCAGTTGTCTTGGGCTTGCTTCTATTGGCTTGGGCTTGCTCGACTTGTCTTGGCCTTGCTCCAGTTGTCTTAGGCTTGCTCTAGTTGTTTTGGTCTTGCTCCAATTGTCTTGGTCTTGCTCCAGTTGTCTTAGGCTTCCTCTAGTCGTCTTGGGCTTGCCCCAGTTGTCTTGGGTTTGCTCTTGTTGTCTTGGACTTGCTCCGGTGGTCTTGGCCTTGCTCCTGTTCTCTTGGGCTTGATCCAGCTGTCTTGGCATCGCTCCAGTTGTCTTGGGCTTTCTCCAGTTGTCTTGGGCCTGCTCAAGTTGTCTTGGGCTTGCTCCAGTTGTCTTGGACTTGCTCGAGTTTTCTAGGCCTTGCTCCCGTTGTCTTGGGCTTGCTCCTGTTGTCATGGGTTTCCTCCAATTGTCTTGGCCTTGCTTCAGTTGTCATAGGCTTGCTCCAGTTATCTTCGGCTTGTCCCAGTTGTCTTGGGCATGCTCCAGTTGTCTTGGGCTTGCTACAGTGGTCTTGGCCTTGCTCCAGTTGTCTTGGCCTTGCTTCAGTTGTCTTGGGCCTGCTCCAGTTGTCTTGGGCTTGCTCCAGTTGTCTTGGACTTGCTCGAGTTTTCTAGGCCTTGCTCCCGTTGTCTTGGGCTTGCTCCTGTTGTCATGGGTTTCCTCCAGTTGTCTTGGCCTTGCTTCAGTTGTCTTAGGCTTGCTCCAGTTGTCTTGGGCTTGCTCCAGTGGTCTTGGCCTTGCTCCAGTTGTCTTGGCCTTGCTCCAGTTGTCTTGGGCTTGCTCCAGTTGTCTTGGACTTGCTCGAGTTTTCTAGGCCTTGCTCCCGTTGTCTTGGGCTTGCTCCTGTTGTCATGGGTTTCCTCCAGTTGTCTTGGCCTTGCTTCAGTTGTCTTAGGCTTGCTCCAGTTGTCTTGGGCTTGCTCCAGTGGTCTTGGCCTTGCTCCAGTTGTCTTGGCCTTGCTCCATTTGTTTAGGGCTTGCTCCAGGTGTCTTGGGCCTGCTCCAGTTGTCTTGGCTTTGCTCCAGTTTTCTTGGGCTTGCTCCAGTTTTCTTGGGCTTGCTCCAGTTGTCTTGGGCTTCCTCTAGTTGTCTTGGGCTTGCCCGAGTTGTCTTGGCCTTGCTCTAGTTGTCGTGGGCTTGCTCCAATTGTCTTTGCCTTGCTCTAGTTGTCTTGGGCTTGCTCCAACTGTCTTGGCCTTGCTCCAGTTTTCTTGGACTTGCTCCAGTTGTCTTGGCCTTCCTCCAGTTGTTTTGGCCTTGCTCCAGTTATCTTGGAACTGCTCCAGTTGTCTTTGGCTTGCTCCGGTTGTCTTGGCCTTGCTCCAGTTGTCTTGGCCTTGCTCCAGTTGTCTTGGGCCTCCTCCAGTTGGCTTGGGCTTGCTCTAGCTGTCTTGGGCCTGCTCCAGTTGTCTTAGGCTTGCTCCAGTTATCTTGGGCTTGCTCCAGTTGTCTTGGGCTTGCTCCGGTTGTCTTGGCCTTGCTCCAGTTGTCTTGGACTTGCTCCAGTTGTTTTGAGCTTGCTCCAGTTGTCTTAAGCGTGCTGCAGTTTCTTAGCCTTGCTCCAGTTGTCTTGGCCTTTCTCCAGTTGTTTTGGGCCTGCTCCAAGTGTCTTGGGCTTGCTCCAGTTGTCTTGGCCTTGCTCAAGTTTTCTTAGGCTTGCTCCCGATGTCTTGGGCATGCTCAAGTTGTCTTGGCCTTGCTCCAGTTGCCTTGGCCTTGCTCCAGTTTTCCTGGCCTTGCTCCAGTTGCCTTGGCCTTGCTCCAGTTTTCCTGGCCTTGCTCCAGTTGCCTTGGCCTTGCTCCAGTTTTCCTGGCCTTGCTCCAGTTGCCTTGGCCTTGCTCCAGTTTTCCTGGCCTTGCTCCAGTTGCCTTGGCCTTGCTCCAGTTTTCCTGGCCTTGCTCCAGTTGCCTTGGCCTTGCTCCAGTTTTCCTGGCCTTGCTCCAGTTGCCTTGGCCTTGCTCCAGTTTTCCTGGCCTTGCTCCAGTTGCCTTGGCCTTGCTCCAGTTTTCCTGGCCTTGCTCCAGTTGCCTTGGCCTTGCTCCAGTTTTCCTGGCCTTGCTCCAGTTGCCTTGGCCTTGCTCCAGTTTTCCTGGCCTTGCTCCAGTTGCCTTGGCCTTGCTCCAGTTTTCCTGGCCTTGCTCCAGTTGCCTTGGCCTTGCTCCAGTTTTCCTGGCCTTGCTCCAGTTGCCTTGGCCTTGCTCCAGTTTTCCTGGCCTTGCTCCAGTTGCCTTGGCCTTGCTCCAGTTTTCCTGGCCTTGCTCCAGTTGCCTTGGCCTTGCTCCAGTTTTCCTGGCCTTGCTCCAGTTGCCTTGGCCTTGCTCCAGTTTTCCTGGCCTTGCTCCAGTTGCCTTGGCCTTGCTCCAGTTTTCCTGGCCTTGCTCCAGTTGCCTTGGCCTTGCTCCAGTTTTCCTGGCCTTGCTCCAGTTGCCTTGGCCTTGCTCCAGTTTTCCTGGCCTTGCTCCAGTTGCCTTGGCCTTGCTCCAGTTTTCCTGGCCTTGCTCCAGTTGCCTTGGCCTTGCTCCAGTTTTCCTGGCCTTGCTCCAGTTGCCTTGGCCTTGCTCCAGTTTTCCTGGCCTTGCTCCAGTTGCCTTGGCCTTGCTCCAGTTTTCCTGGCCTTGCTCCAGTTGCCTTGGCCTTGCTCCAGTTTTCCTGGCCTTGCTCCAGTTGCCTTGGCCTTGCTCCAGTTTTCCTGGCCTTGCTCCAGTTGCCTTGGCCTTGCTCCAGTTTTCCTGGCCTTGCTCCAGTTGCCTTGGCCTTGCTCCAGTTTTCCTGGCCTTGCTCCAGTTGCCTTGGCCTTGCTCCAGTTTTCCTGGCCTTGCTCCAGTTGCCTTGGCCTTGCTCCAGTTTTCCTGGCCTTGCTCCAGTTGCCTTGGCCTTGCTCCAGTTTTCCTGGCCTTGCTCCAGTTGCCTTGGCCTTGCTCCAGTTTTCCTGGCCTTGCTCCAGTTGCCTTGGCCTTGCTCCAGTTTTCCTGGCCTTGCTCCAGTTGCCTTGGCCTTGCTCCAGTTTTCCTGGCCTTGCTCCAGTTGCCTTGGCCTTGCTCCAGTTTTCCTGGCCTTGCTCCAGTTGCCTTGGCCTTGCTCCAGTTTTCCTGGCCTTGCTCCAGTTGCCTTGGCCTTGCTCCAGTTTTCCTGGCCTTGCTCCAGTTGCCTTGGCCTTGCTCCAGTTTTCCTGGCCTTGCTCCAGTTGCCTTGGCCTTGCTCCAGTTTTCCTGGCCTTGCTCCAGTTGCCTTGGCCTTGCTCCAGTTTTCCTGGCCTTGCTCCAGTTGCCTTGGCCTTGCTCCAGTTTTCCTGGCCTTGCTCCAGTTGCCTTGGCCTTGCTCCAGTTTTCCTGGCCTTGCTCCAGTTGCCTTGGCCTTGCTCCAGTTTTCCTGGCCTTGCTCCAGTTGCCTTGGCCTTGCTCCAGTTTTCCTGGCCTTGCTCCAGTTGCCTTGGCCTTGCTCCAGTTTTCCTGGCCTTGCTCCAGTTGCCTTGGCCTTGCTCCAGTTTTCCTGGCCTTGCTCCAGTTGCCTTGGCCTTGCTCCAGTTTTCCTGGCCTTGCTCCAGTTGCCTTGGCCTTGCTCCAGTTTTCCTGGCCTTGCTCCAGTTGCCTTGGGCTTGCTCCAGTTCTCTTGGGCTTGCTCCAGGTTTCTTGGGCTTGCTCCAGTTGTCTTGGCCTTGCTCCAGTTGTCTTGGCCTTGCTCCAGTTGTCTTGGGCCTACTCCAGTTGTATTGGGCTCGCTCTATTTGTCTTGGGCTTGCTCCAGTTTTCCTGGCCTTGCTCCTGATTTCTTGGGCATGCTCCAGTTGTCTTCGGCTTGCTCCAGTTTTCCTGGCCTTGCTCCTGTTTTCTTGGGCTTGCTCCAGCTGTCTTGGGCTTGCTCCAGTTGTCTTGGCCTTGCTCCAATTGTCTTGGGTTTTGCTCCAATTGTCTTGGCCTTGTCAGTTGTCTTAGGCTTGCTCCGGTTATCTCGGGCTTGTCCCTGTTGTATTGCGCTTGCTCCAGTTGTCTTGGGCTTGCTCCAGTGGTCTTGGCCTTGCTCCAGTTGTCTTGGCCTTGTTCCAGTTGTCTTGGGCCTGCTCCAGTTGTCTTGGGCTTGCCCTAATAGTCTTGGCCTTGCTCTAGTTGTCTTGGCCTTGCTCCAGTTGTCTTGGGCCTGCTCCAGTTGTATTGGGCTTGCTCCAGTTGTCTTGGGCTTGCTCCAGTTTTCTTGGCCTTGCTTCAGTTATCTTGGGCTTGCTCCAATTGTCTTGGGCTTGCTCGAGTTGTCTTGGGCTTGCTCCAGTTTTCTTGGCCTTGCTCCAAGTGTCTTGGCCTTGCTCCAGTTGTCTTGGGCTTGCTCCAGTTTTCTTGGGCTTGCTCCAGTTGCCTTGGCCTTGCTTTAGTTGTCTTGGACTTGCTCCAGTTCTTTTGAGCTTGCACCAAATGTCTTGGGCGTGCTCCAGTTGTCTTGGCCTTGCTCCTGTTGTCTTGGCCTTCCTCCAGTTGTTTAGGGCTTGCTCGAGGTGTCTTGGGCCTGCTCCATTTGTCTTGGCTTTGCTCCAGTTTTCTTGGGCTTGCTCCAATTGTCTTCGGCTTGCTCCAGTTGTCTTGGGCTTGCTCCAGTTGTCTTGGCCTTGCTCCCATTGTCTTAGGCTTGCTCCAGTTGTCTTGGGCTTGCCCCAGTTGTCTTGTATCTTGGGCTTGCTCCAGGGCCTTGCTCCAGTTGTCTTGGGCTTTCTCCAACTGTATTGGCCTTGCTCCAGTTGTCTTGGCCTTTCTCCAGTTGTCTTGGCCTTGCTCCAGTTGTCTTGGCCTTGCTGCAATTGTCTTGGGCCTGCTCCAGTTGTCTTTGCCTTGCTCCAGTTGTCTTGGCCTTGCTCCAGTTGTCTTGGCCTTGCTCAAGTTGTCTTGGGCCTGCTCCAGTTGTCTTGGGCTTGCTCCAGTTGGTTTAAGCTTGCTCCAATTGTCTTGGTCTTGCTCCAGTTTTCTTTGGCTTCCTCCAGTTGTATTGGGCTTGGCCAGTTCTCTTCGGCTTGCTCCAGTTGTCTTGGGCTTTCTCTAGTGGTCTTGGCCTTGCTCCAATTGTCTTCGGCTTGCTCCAGCTGTCTTGGCATTGCTTCAGTTGTCTTGGCCTTGCTCCAGTTGTATTGGGCCTGCTCCAGTTGTCTTGGGCTTGCTCTAGTTGTCTTGTGCTTGCTCGAGTTTTCATGGCCTTGCTCCAATTGTCTAGGGCTTGCTCCAGTTGTCTTGGGCTTGTTCCAGTTGTCTTGGCTTTCCTCCAGTTGTCTTGGCCTTGCTCCAGTTGTTTTGGGCTTGCTCTAGGTGTCTTGGGCTTGCTCCAGTTCCCTTGGCCTTGCTTAAGTTTTCTTGGGCTAACTCCAGTTGTCTTGGGCTTGCTCAGATTGTCTTGGGCTTGCTCCAGTTGTCTTGGCCTTGCTCCAGTTGTCTCAGGCTTGCTACAGTTGCCTTGGGCTTGCCCCAGGTGTCTTGGGCTTGCTTTAGTTCTCTTGTGCTTGCTCGAGATGTCTTGGCCTTGCTCCAGTTGTCTTGGCCTTGCTCCAGTTGTCTTGGGCTTGCTCCAATTTTCTTGGGCTTGCTCCAGTTGCCTTGGCCTTGATCCAATTGTCTTGGCCTTGCTCCAGTTGTTTACAGCTTGCAACACGTGTCTTGGGCCTGCTCCAGTTGTCTTGGCTTTGCTCCAGTTTTCTTGGGCTTGCTCCAGTTGTCTTGGGCTTGCTCTAGTTGTCTTGGGCTTGATCCAGAAGTCTTGGCCTTGCTCCAGTTGTCTTAGGCTTGCTCCAGTTGTCTTGGACTTGCCCCAGTTGTCTTGGCCTTGCTCCAGTTCTCGTGGGCTTGCTCCTGTTGTCTTGGCCTTGCTCTAGTTGTCTTGGGCTTGCTCCAATTGTCTCGGCCTTGCTCCAGTTGTCTTGGACTTGCTCCAGTTGTCTTGGCCTTCCTCCAGTTGTCTTGGCCTTGGTCCAATTTTCTTGGGCCTGCTCGAGTTGTCTTTGGCTTGCTCCAGTTGTCTTGGCCTTGCTTCAGTTGTCTTGGCCTTGCTCCAGTTGTCTTGGACCTCCTCCAGTTGTCTTGGGCTTGCTCAAGCTGACTTGGGCCTGCTCCAGTTGTCTTAGGCTTGCTCAAGTTATCTTGGGCTTGCTCTAGTTATCTTGGGCTTGCTCCAGTTGTATTGTGCTTTCTCTAGTTGTCTTGGCCTTGCTTTAGTTGTCTTGGACTTGCTCCACTTGTTTCGAGCTTGCTCTAGTTGTCTTGGGCGTGCTGCAGTTGTC